>JAUIMW010000662.1:0-15725 GCA_033557785.1 Enochrus cinctus
AT
Source organism: Enochrus cinctus (assembly GCA_033557785.1). NCBI lineage: Eukaryota > Metazoa > Arthropoda > Insecta > Coleoptera > Hydrophilidae > Enochrus > Enochrus cinctus. The sequence continues at coordinate 3 of JAUIMW010000662.1, forward strand.
GCAGGATGTGCGGGGAGGAGAATGAATCGCTTGGCCACATGGTCTACAGATGTAAGCAGACGAAGACATCAGAGTCACTGAAAGAAGTATTGAACGAAGATGGTAGAGGAATAAGATGGATGATGGATACTAGAAGAAAAAGAGAAGAAAAGAAGAAAGAAGAAGAATGATTGATTTGCGCTGATGGGAATGATATATATATTTTTTTAATTTTTATAGATATGTTAATCTTTAGTTCAGTTATTGTATTGTAACATGGTGTTTATAGCATATATTATTGTACATATGGAATCCCCGTAGCCGAAAGGCAAGGGCAATAAATATAATAAATATATAGGTAATGTACTCTGACATAGTCTTTAAAGAGTCACTGCATGACATTGATATGGGAGTATAAGTAAAGGAAAAATGGAGGGTCGTAGAGGTGTAGGCCGGAAGCAGATGTCATGGCTTCGAAATATACGAGACTGGACTGATATAAGGACCCCCTGGTGGTCCTTCATATATTTGCAAAAATCAGTTAACATCCCCTTGTTGAAATAGAATAAAAACAACATGAAAGAAAGACACCAGGGAGTCTGGGAGACATGGAATGTCCTTCAGGTGCACTGCCATCAACGTACTTCTGATTGATGTTACAGATCTCTTTAACACTTTAATTATTTGAGTAAGTTTAACCTTAATCACTCAATAAAAAGAAGATAAATATAAATTAAAAGAAAGTAAAAAGAGAAGGTAGGAGTATGTCGATAGCAGTGTACCTGAGGGACATTCCATATCACCTGGATCCCTGATGGCCCTTCTTGTTTTTAATCACTCGACAATAAGAAGATAAGTAGAAATTAAAAGAAGGTATTTAGAGTAGGTAGGAGTACATCGATGGTGCACTTGGATGACATTCCATAACTCCTGATGGCTCTTCTTTTCTTTGAAAAAATCATTAAACATCCCTTTGATAAAGTAGAATAAAAACAACTCGAAAGAAGGACTGTACTTCTGATTGATATTTAAAGATATCTTTAATACTTTTATTTTTTTTGAGTTTGTTTAAGATTAATCGCTCGATAACAAAGTAATTAGTAGTTTAGAGAAAAAAGGACGTGTAGGTAAGAGTACATTAATAGTAGTGCACCTGGAGGACATTCCATGTCCCCCAGACCCCCTGGTGGCTATTCTTATATTTAGAAAAATCAGTTAACATCCCTTTGTTGAAATAGGATAAAAACAACATGAAAGAAGGTCACCAGGTGGTCTGGGAGAAAGGGAATGTCCTCCAGGTGCTCAGCCATCAACGCACTTTTGATTGATGTTTACAGATCTCTTTAATACTTTTATTTTTTTGAGTTTGTTAAACTTTAATAGCTCGATAATAAGGAGGTAGTTAGTAACCAAAGAACCAAAAGAAGTAGGGAAGATTAGAAGTACATTGATAGCAGTACACCTGGAGGACATCCAATGTGCCTCAGATCTCCTGGTGGCCCTTCTTTTATTTGAAAAAAAAAAACAGTAAACATCCATTTGTTGAAATAGAATAAGAACAGCATGAAATAAGGACACCAGGGGTTCTGGGGAATATTGAATGTCCTCCAGGTGCTTCTGATTGATGTTTTTACTTTATTCGTTGGAGTTTGTTTAACTTTAATCACTCGATAATAAAAAGGTAATTAGTAACCAAGAGAAGTAGAGAATAGTACATTGATAGCAGTGTACTTGGAGGACATTCCTGGTGGTCCTTCTTTTATTTGAAAAATTCAGTAAACACCCCTTTGTTGGAATAGAATGAAAACAACATGAAAGAAGGACACCAGGGGGTCTTGGGGATATGGAATATTCTCCAGGTACTCAGCTATCAACGTACTTCTGATTGATGTTTACAGATCTCTTTAATACTTTTATTTGTTGGAGTTTGTTTAACTTTAATCACTCGATAATACAATAAAATGGTAATTAGTAACCAAGAGAAGTAGGAAAGAGTACATTGATAGCAGTGCACCTGGAGGACATTCCATGTTCCCCACACCCCCTGGTGGCCCTTATTTTATTTGAAAAAATCAGTAAACATCCCTTTGTTGAAATAAAATAAAAACAACATGAAAGAAGGACACCAGAGAATCTGGGGGATATGGAACGTCCTCCAGGTACTCAGCCATCAACGTACTTCTGATTGATGTTTATAGATCTCTTTAATACTTTTATTTATTTGAGCTCGATAATAGGTAGGTAGTAACCAAAGAACCAAAAGAAGTAGGGAAGGGTAGAAGTACATTGATAGCAGTGCACCTGGAGGACATCCAATGTCCCTCAGATCCCCTGGTGGCCCTTCTTTTATTCGAAAAAAATCAGTAAACAACCATTTGTTGAAATAGAATAAGAACAACATGAAATAAGGACACCAGGGGTTCTGGAATGTCCTCCAGGTGCTCAGTCATCAACGTACTTCTGATTAAATACTTTTATAAGATAATAAGAGGGAAATTAATCAAGAAAAGTAGGTAAGAGTAGGTAGAAGTATATCGATAGTAGGGACAACAACAAAAATGCACAGCAACCTTAGAAATAGAGTAATGCAACAACTTTTCCCCAGAATGTATATCCAGGACTGGGCAGAGATAAGCGCAGAGGAAATAAATTCCTTCACCGAGAAGGACCTCAAAAAGGTTGTAGATAGGACAAAACCACGGAAAGCGCCGGGATCAGACGGAATACTCTCAGAGATAACTAAAATTATTTCACAGGAAAAACCAGATATGGTACTGGTTATGAACTTCCTGCTGGAAAAAAGGATTTTCCAAAAGAATGGGGATTCGCAAGATTAATACTAGTGCCGAAACCTTGGAAGCCTCAAGACCTTCCGGGCTCATACACACCCCTCTGCATGATAGACAGCTGAGGAAAGATCTACGAAGGACTGCTGACGGAAAGGCTCCTGGAAGAAATACAGAACAAAGGAAGACTCTCTAAAAAGCAGCGCGGATTTACTAAAGAGGAAATCAACGGTAACAGCAACAAAATGATCGCTCAAGACATTAGAAACGCCTTCGTGTCAGCACAGTTGCAACAAATCATGGCCGAACTCACAAAATAGAAGCTGCCATCTTACGTACTAACGGTCATACAGGACTACCTGAAAGACAGATTCGTCACCATTGAGAGAGAAAAGTTCCAGATGACAGCGGGAGATCCACAGGGCTCTAAGCTAGGACCACTTCTATGGAATATACTCTATGATGGCATGGTGGTGCTCATTGCGGCCAAGAAAGAGACGGATGTCATGAAGAAGGCAAACACAGCACTGGAAATCATAGACATATGGGTAAAGAGTAAAGGCCTTGAACTAGCACCAGAAAAGACCGAGGCAGTAATGCTAATCAGCGGAGAGTCTCAGCTGGATAGTCTATAAAAAATTAAAGCACCTCCTTATTAAAAAAATTATCTATAGCAGTGCACCTGGAAGACATTTCATATCCTCCAGTGATCCATCTAATATTTGAAAAAATCAATAAACATCTCTTTCTTGAAGTAGAATAAAGAACAAGACACCAGAGGGTCTGGGCTACATGAAATGTAATCCTGGTGTACTGCCTTTAACGTACTTCTAATTGATATTTACAGATATCTTTAACATTTTAATTGTTTGAGTTTGATTAACAATAAGAAGATAAGTAGAAATTATAGGTAGGTACGAAAAGTAGGTAGGAATATATCGATAGCAGTGTACCTGGAAGATATTCCATGTCCTCCAGACCCCATGATTGCCCTTCTTTTATTTGAAAAAAATTAGTAAATATAATGAAATAGAATAAATATATATGAAATAGAATAGAAACAGCATGAATGAAGGACACCAGGGGGTCTAGGGGACATGGAATGTCCTCCAGGTGCTCAGCGATCAATGAACTTCTGATTAATGTTTACAGATCTCTTTAATACTTTTATTTGTTGAAGTTTGTTTAACTTTAATTACTCGATAATAGAATGGTAATTAGTAACCAAGAGAAGTAGAGAAGAGTATATTGATAGCCGTGTACCTGGAGAAGATTCTATGTCCCCAGACCCCCTGGTGGTCCTTCTTTTATTTGAAACATTCAGAAAACATCCCTTTGTTGAAATAGAATAAAAACAACAAGAAAGAAGGACACCAGAGAGTCTGGGGGAAATAGAATGTCCTCCAGGTGCTCAGCAAACAATGAACTTCTGATTAATGTTTACAGATCTCTTACTTTTATTTGTTTGAGTTTGTTTACTTTTAATAGCTCAATAATAAGAGGGCAATAAGCCAAGAGAAGTAGGAAAGAGTAGGTAGACGTATATCGATAGCAGTGCACCTGGACATTCCACGTCTCCCAGTAACCCATCGTATATTTGAAAAAATCAGTAAATATCCCTTTGTTGAATAAAAAATGTGAAAGAGGGACACCAGGGGGTTTGGGGGACATGGAATGTCCTCCAGGTGCACTGCCATCAACGTACTTCTGATTGATGTTTATAGATCTCTTTAATACTTTTATTTGTTGGAGTTTGTTAATAATAAAAAGGTAATTAATAACCAAGAGAAGTTGGGAAGAGTATGTAGAAGTACATTGATAACAGGATACTTGGAAGACAATCCATGTTCCCGAGACTCCCTGGTGGCCCTTCTTATATTTGGAAAAATCACTAAACATCCCTTTGTTAAAGTAGAATGAAAACAACATGAAAGAAGGACACCAGGAGGTCTGGGGGACATGGAATGTCCTCCAGGTACTCAGCCATCAACGTACTTTTGATTGATGTTTACAGATCACCTTAACATTTTTATTTACTGGAGTTTATTAATAATAAAAAGGAATTACTAACCAAGAGAAGTAGGGAAGAGTAAGTAGGAGTACATTGATAGCAGTGCACCTGGAGGACATTCCATGCCCCTCTGGTGGCCCTCTTTATATTTGGAAAAATCAGTGAATATCCATTTGTTGAAGTAGAATAAAAACAACATGAAAGAAAGACACCAGGGGGTCTGGGGGACATGGAATGTCCTCCAGGTACTCAGCCATCAACGTACTTCTGATTGATGTTTACAGATCTCTTTAATAATTTTATTGTTTGAGTTAGTTTAACTTTAATTACTCGATAAAAAAGAAGATAAGTAAAAATTAAAAGAAGGTATGAACCCTAGGTAGGAGAACGTCGATAGCAGTGTACCTGGAGGGCATTCCATATCCCCTGGACCCTTGATAATAATACTTTATTTTGAATAACCAAACATTTAATTCGATGTTTGCAGCAAACAACATACCACTATGTTGCCTACTCGTCAGTCATTGTAGCCACCCATTCACTCAAATGTTTCGACGTAAAACATGCATTTCTATCATCGGAATTATGATTATTCAAAAATGCGTTTATAATTCTAGGTTGATGAAAAACAAAATGTCTCTGTGTCGCAGTGTTATTCATTCTTACGCCATATAAGTTTTGATTTCTTCGTAATCTGGTATCATATGAGTGCTCAGTGATTGAGAATTTTTTCTGCTATGCTTAAGAACTGCAAGGATGTAAGACTGCTAGAAGACCCGAGAAGTGTAAATCAGAAGGAAGCTTTTTATACATTATTTTGTTGGTGAATTTCTGTGTGATTCTTTTCAAATAAGTATCGGCAGAAGAGCCCCAGCTAAAAATACCGTATGTCCAGATTGATTAAACCAAGGCATAATAAAAGGAGAAGGGGCTAGAACGTATTTCAATTGTTTTATCGGGTATATGGTTTTTCGCATCCCAGCGCAAATTTTGGTTCAGAATTAATATGGGCAAGTTGTAGGCATCTGACGAATTCCTGATTCTATATGATATGAACTTCGTTTTGTTGTTATTGAGCGTTAAATTATTTAAGTCACTCTCCATGTCTTGGACTTTAGTTCCAACATATCTTCATGTTTGACCAAAAGAACAGTGTCATCGGCATAGGGGATGATGCAACCATTCAGTTTAAGATTCAACATGTTGTTATCGTGATGGTCCTTCTATTATTTGAGAAAATCCCTTTGTTGAAGTAGAACAAAAACAACATGAAAGAAGGACACCAGGTGGTCTGGAGGACATTCCATGTTCACTGCTAACAACGTATTTCTGATTGATGTTTACACATCTCTTTAATACTTTTCTTTGTTTAAGTTTGTTAATTTTTGATCACTCGATAATAAGAAGGTAATTTAATACCCAAGAGAAGTAGGGAAAAATCAGTAAACATCCCTTTATTGAAGTAGAATAAAATCAACAAGAAAGAAGGACACCAGGGGGTCTGGAGGACATGGAATGTCTTCGAGGTGCACCGTCATCAACGTGTTTCTGATTGATAATATATTTATTTATTTGAGTTTATTATTAAATTTTAATTGCTCAATAATAAGAAGGTAGATAGTAACCAAAAGAAGTAGGGAAGGGTAGGACTACATTGATAGCAGTGCTATCAGTGGCCCTTCTTTTATTTGAAAAAAATCAGTAAACATCCCTTTGTTGAAATAGAATAAAAACAACTTGAAAGAAGGACACCAGGGGGTCTGGAGGACATAAAATGTCCTCCAGGTACACTGCCTTCAACGTACTTCTAATTGATATTTAAATATCTCTTTACTACATCTATTTGTTTAAGTTTGCTTAAGCTCTATAATAAGAAGTGGAGTAACCAAGAGAGGGAAGGAAATGTAGGTAGGAGTACATTGATAGTAAGATACCTGGAGGACATTACATTTCCCTCAGACCCCCGGAGCCCTTCTTTCATGTTGTAAATAATAAATTACATTTACAGTGGATCCTGCTTTTCGATTGTTATTATATTATACTCATAGATCAATTTAGATAATGACTTTAAGGATTTATTTTTGTTTTATAATTCTAAATGTAGAATACGTTGCCGAATAAGGTTGAAATTCTATAAACAAACACTTAATTGTAATGTGAATATTCAATTGTAATGCGAGTTCTATGTTAAGAGATTTGGTTCATCATAACGTGATTTCATCGTATATAGTTGTCTTTCTTTGAATGTACATTTAAACAATAAATTTTGATTTATTATAAATTGTTCTTTATTTGCACTCTCCTTAAATTATCCTTTTATGCATGTACGATAGAACTCGACGAAAGACGACTTTACAATAAATATATCGGGTAACCTTATGTAGTTGTGATACGTGCACGTTTGTCAAACAGTCTTCAGTATTGTGAGGTCGTATTTTATTGAGCTTCGCTGTACCAGATACCTTATATATACGAATACTTGCTTGTAATCAACAATAGCTCTATGTTTGTAAATATAAATGACCAACCACATCTGTTAGCAGTTATAAGATGAGGAAAAACATTAACATATTAAAAAAAGATATGTTTTATTAAATTATAATAATTGTAATCCAAATTTTGTGTATCTATTTTAAAATTACGATTAATGTTTTCGTTTATTTAAATGTGTAACATTTCACTAATTAGTCTTTTATTAAGATTGTGTTCGTGTCCTCTAAGTCTTCTTTAACTACGTTAAATTCATCAAATGTTTTGCTTTGATGAGCCAACATTTTTTTTATGTATAGTTCTGTATTAATTTAAAAATTTCAGAAATTATTATATTTACTGTGTCTTTGTAAAATTTAAAAATGTTGTTTCTTATTTTAAAATGTTGCATTAAAGAGTAATTACTACTTATCTTTGGAACAAGAAAAATTCGACTATAAGAAAGTTGGAATCCACATTTAAAATAGCATAAAATTAATTTTAAAAAGAAAGGGAAAACAAACAGAAATAGAGTTGGACTGAGCCCCCCCACAAGAGCAGATTAGGTACGAAAACAACACGGTATAGCTTTTAGAAGTGACAGGGCAACGGAGAGATTATTACATTTGCGTTTTTAAGAGGAAACTCCGGAATTAAATCGGGAATGTTTCGGTAAGGGACATCGTTATTACCACGGGGAAATTACTTGGAATGGTTTTCTCGATCGTCTGTGTCCAATTGGAAGCCACCGGGTGCGATAGAGATAGATTAGCACTAAAAACGAAAACGCGCTTAGAACTCTTAGTAAAAACACGATGAAACGGTCGTTTGGAAGTAAAACAAACCTTTAAATGGTCGCGTATATGCACTCGTCGAGCCATTGATAAAGAATTGTTAAAAAGGAAATTGCTTTCGTAAAGTGCACGCGCTTCAAAGGATTATTGCATTTCCAGTTTACAAAGACTGATCGAAATTAACTGCAATAGTGAATAATAATCGTAGGAGGGATAATTTTGTTTTCGCGGTGCTGAAAATCGACGCCTCCATCAGCCCAAACAGGAAGCAGCAGCCAGAGCATTAATCAGGGAAATTAAGCTGATTCAAAATTAGATTCGACCAAAAGCAATTTATCGAAAGATTGGAAACGCCTCGAAACAGGAAGCGCTCGGAAAATTCTGATAATAATATTAAATTTTGTATTTATTTGTTTAGACTCGACCAATTTCCTAGGTCTCGTCTCTTTTTAAATGAAATTAGAGATTTTTAAATCAATTAAAGATTCTTTTCGACGTGTATATTTTTTTTTTCTTCTTTTTGGGTTTGTGTAAACATGAATTTAAATTTCACGACAAACTTTACTAACAAAAATAAACATTAAACATACTACATCTGCTAAAGGTAATTAGGAACCTCCTAATTGTTTCAATTTACTTTTTGTGCTTTCCTTGCGAAATTAATTGGACCATTCCATTAAGCCTTTAATAGATTTTAATGGAATGTTTCCAATACTCGAGATAACGATAGCACCGGCGTTAATTAACAAAAGTAACTTTTATAGGCAAGTTTTCCCTTAATTACCTTCTATCTTATATTCACAAATTTCCACTTCCAATTAAATAATTGTATAAGAAAACGATGACAGCAAAACAACTTAAATGTATGAAATAAAAAAAAATATGAATAAAATTTCTCACCGTAAGTGGAGGCCGCTGAGTCTCTTCACCAGAAGTAAACTCATCTTCAGGTTGGCAAAGTCAAAACGCGCAAAACGTAGCGGCGGAGCAGACGTCGAGGCCCTGGCAGCCGTCGCGACGCTCGCCAAGCAACTGAATCTCCAAACACCCAGTTTTGAGTTTGTTAGTGCGATTCCCCCGGCGCCTGCCCAATGTGGTCCTCAGGTGTTCCTCACCCCCACCCCAGCAACCCCAACTCCGAATTAAATGCCCACATTCGACATAATAAATACATCCAGTGTCTGTCTCAGGTCCTCATTTCCACTCTTGGTCGCTATCGATCCAAAAACTAAAATATTTATCCCTTCTACCATCCCACTTTTCAACACTGTCGAACCATTGTCGGCTGCCCATAAAACATATACAATGACACTCTTCCGAAGGAGAGATGATATAACTTTATTAGGGAGACCATGCGCCGTGACCTGACGCCAGCCGCCGCCGATTTGCGGCCCACGACGCGGCACAGAGGGATGATAAATGGTATCTGTCCGAGGCACTCGCCATCATCTCTATCTGACAAAACCCTCAGATTTGTGTAAGCGATCTGAGTCTAATGAGAGAACTCCCGTTGCGACGGATATCCTCAGGTACGACGCCCTAATGGCACACTCACCCCAATGCAGGAGGGCTAATCAAAACTCCAACATTCCGCATACAATCGGATACATTAGAACCGAACGAACATCTCTTGCGATAGTCATCATTCAATTCAAAACCAATCCAGCTCTGGGTTCCTTGTACATATTTACCTTTTCATTGCATTTCTGCTCAAGGCGCTCATCAAAATATACACGCTAATAAACAGATACAACTACTTAATTGCAAGGCGCAAAGCAACAGAGTTGCTGCGCTATTACTTGATTATGGAAGTCACTAGAAACTGGAGCGTTTATACTGATTAAGAGACCAAAAATTATAAATCAAGGTTTCGTTTGTCGAGCGCATAATTAATGTTGGGAGGGCGCAATTATGAATCTCTTGTGAAATCGAAAGAAACCTTATCCAATTTTAAGCTAATCAATATCGGGCCTAAATATCTACGTGCTTTCTTGGGTGCAAATTGTATGTTGGTTGGTCGAGATTAATTCTACAATAACATTGTGTAATAGGGCCCAAAAGATATGATTTTTTGATTGAATATCAATCATCTCTCAAGTTTGTGAATAGTAACGCATGGTTTAACATTAGGATCTTTGTTTAGAGGGGCATCAGAAAGTTTGCAGGATTTCTTTCACATAGTTGTAGCAGACGATATTTTTTTCTAGATGTTGATAACCCTCTTATAAGTTAAGCTATCAGTAAGAAGATGAAGGTTGAGTACCTGGAGGAATTCCTATGTCCTCCGTACTCCCTGGCAGGGAATGTTGAAATACATATGCTATTCACAAACTTTAAGGTAGGTTTCGATAGTATCAATAGACAGAAGCTATGAAAATGATGGATATACAAAAAAACTGATAACGTTGAATAGGATAAAAATAGAGTTAATAACTCAATACTGATAAAAAAAAAATTCAATTAATTTACGTATTTACCGATAAGCCAACCTGGTACTTTCCAAAGGTCAAAATCCACCAAGAAAAAGATCATGGCAACTGTATGGTAATCAGCGGCTGGTGTGGTTCACTATAACTTTCTGCAACCGGGCCAAACCATCACAGCAGAGTCCTGTTGTGAAGAAATCTACAATATAAGAGGTTCGATCCTCCTCCACGAAGTTCTGCCTTACCCACCATATTCGCCAGACCTCTCGCCAACCGACTACTATCTTTTCAAACACTTCGATCATTTTCTCGCCGGTAGAATCTTCGCCAATTTTTATGCCGATGGATTTATTTCACATGGATTCACTGATATATTACAGTTTAAAACAGACTCATGGAAACGGACAAAATAATCTATGGTCGTAATCCCTGACTTGAGTCTTACGACTTACAGTTTTATGTTTGCAGCCTCACTAATTAACGACGTTACTTTTTTTTAGATTGAAGTTCACTGCGTTTCCAACTGAAAAAATAATCGTTTGCAGCAACATTTTTTTCCCTTAAATTGTAGTTTCGCTGACTCGTTGAAGTCCTCAATTAATGGTTTAACGTTTGCAGTTTCGCGAATTAACGACATTACTTTTTCTAAGATACCTGCTGTACAAATACTAGTTACTAGTAGCTACATTGTTTCTCGCCATCGCGTATCAATTTATTGACGGTTGTTTCACAAAATATAGTATTTACTATAAGATCCTTTCATTTATTTTTTAAATATAGCTGTGTATGCTCGCAGTTTCGCTGCTCGTTGACTCAGGCAAGCCCTGCAATTCATTGATTTAATATTTGCTTCGCCTTATACAAAAATGTGTTTTAAGATAAAGTTGAGTATGCTCACAGATTCTGACTCGGGCAAGCTCTCGCAATTGATTTGATATTTGATTCGGCTGATACAAATATGTGTTTTAAAATAAAGCTGCGTACGTTCGCAGCTTCGCTGCTCGCTATCTCGGGCTAGCCCTCGCAATTAATTGATTTGATATTTGCTTCGGCTAATGCAAATATGTGTTTTAAATTAAAGCTGCGTATGCTCGCAGCTTCGCTGCTCGCTGACTCGGGCAAGCCCTCGCCAATCAATTTATTAACGGCTGTTTCACAAAATATAGTATTTACTATAAGATCCTTTAATTTATTTTTTAATTATAGCTGCCTATGCTCCCAGCTTCACTGCTCGCTGACTCGGGCAAGCCCTCGCAATTCATTGATTTGATATCTGCTTCGCCTGATACAAATATGTGTTTTAAAATAACGCTGCGTATGCTCGCAGCTTCGCTGCTCGCTGACTCGGGCAAGCCCTCGCAATTCATTGAGTTGATATCTGCTTCGCCTGATACAAAGCAAGCCCTCGCCAATCAATTTATTGACGGCTGTTTCACAAAATATAGTATTTACTATAAGATCCTTTCATTTTTTTTAATTACAGCAAGGGCAAGCCCTCGCAAATCAATTTATTGACGGCTGTTCCACAAAATAAAGTATTTACTATAAGATGCTTTCCTTTATTTTTTAATTAAGGCTGCGTATGCTCGCAGGTTCGCTGCTCGCTGACTCGGGCAAGCCCTCGCATTTCATTGTTTTGATATCTGCTTCGCCTGGTGCAAATATATTTTTAAAAATAAAGCTGCGTATGCTCGCAGCTCCACTGCTCTCTGACTCGGGCAAGCACTCTCCAATCAATTTATTGACGGCTGTTGCACAAAATATAGTATTTGCTATTTGATACTTTCATATTTTTTTTTAATTATGGCAAGGGCAACTTCTCGCCAACCAATTCATTGGCGGCTGTTTCACATAATATAGTATTTACTATAAAATCCTTCCATTTATTTTTTAATTAAAGCTGTGTATGCTCGCAGCTTCGCTGCTCGCTGACTCGGACAAGCCCTCGCAATTCATTGATTTGATACCTGCTTCGCCTGATACAAATATGTGTTTTAAAATAAAGCTGCGTACGTTCGCAGCTTCGCTGCTCGCTATCTCGGGCTAGCCCTCGCAATTAATTGATTTGATATTTGCTTCGGCTAATGCAAATATGTGTTTTAAATTAAAGCTGCGTATGCTCGCAGCTTCGCTGCTCGCTGACTCGGGCAAGCCCTCGCCAATCAATTTATTAACGGCTGTTTCACAAAATATAGTATTTACTATAAGATCCTTTAATTTATTTTTTAATTATAGCTGCCTATGCTCCCAGCTTCACTGCTCGCTGACTCGGGCAAGCCCTCGCAATTCATTGATTTGATATCTGCTTCGCCTGATACAAATATGTGTTTTAAAATAACGCTGCGTATGCTCGCAGCTTCGCTGCTCGCTGACTCGGGCAAGCCCTCGCAATTCATTGAGTTGATATCTGCTTCGCCTGATACAAAGCAAGCCCTCGCCAATCAATTTATTGACGGCTGTTTCACAAAATATAGTATTTACTATAAGATCCTTTCATTTTTTTTAATTACAGCAAGGGCAAGCCCTCGCCAATCAATTTATTGACGGCTGTTTCACAAAATAAAGTATTTACTATAAGATCCATTCCTTTATGTTTTAATTAAGGCTGCGTGTGCTCGCAGCTTCGCTGCTCGCTGACTCAGGCAAGCCCTCCCAATCCATTGATTTGATATCTGCTTCGCTTGATATAAATATGTGTTTTAAAATAAAGCTGCGCTGCTCGCTGACTCGGGCAAACCCTCGCCAATCAATTTATTGACGGCTGTTTCACAAAATATAGTATTTACTATAAGATCCTTTCATTTATTTTTTAATTATAGCAAGGGCAAGCCCTCGCCAATCAATTTATAGACTACTGTTTCACAAAATATTCTATCTACTATAAGATCCTTTCATTTATTTTTTAATTATAACTGTGTATTCTCGCTGCTCGCTGATTGGACGACTTTCGTTTATTAACTCACTGATAGGTGCTTAACCGTGACAAGTAAATGTTCCTTAATTTAAGCTAAATATGCTAACTTCTCTGCTCACCGACTCCGGCATGCCCTCGCAGTTTCGAGCATACATAGCTAAAATTTAAAAACAGCTGGAAGCTACTTGTTCTAGGGGAGACCGAGGAGAGTTATTCAAACAAAGTATTACGTTAAAGATTTCTTTAAAACAAGATAGTCAGTTCTATATTCTATGTAAATCTAGCATTCTGGGCAAGAACTCGCAATTCAATGATTTGGTATCTGCTTCGCCTGATGCAAATACATGTTTTAAAATAAAGCTGCGTATGCTCGCAGCTTCGCTGCTCGCTGACTCGGGCAAGTCCTCGCAATTCATTGATTTGATATCTGCTTCGCCTGATACAATTATGTGTTTTAAAATAACGCCAATCAATGTATTGAGACTGTTTCACAAAATATAGTATCTACTATAAAATCTTTTCATTTATTTTTTAATTATAGCTGTGTATGCTCGCATACAAATCGTCTGATACAAATATGTGTTTTAAAATAACGCTGCATATGCTCGCAGCTTCGCTGCTCGCTGACTCAGCCAAACCCTCGCCAATCGATTTATTGACGGCTGTTTCACAAAATATAGTGTCTACTATAAGATGCTTTCATTTATTTTTTAATTTTAGCTGCGTACGCTGACTCCGGCAAGCCCTCGCAATTCATTGATTTGATATCTGCTTCGCCTGATGCTAAAATGTGTTTTAAAATAACGCTGCGTACGCTCGCAGCTTCGCTGCTCGTTGACTCGGGCAAGCCCTCACCAATCAACTTATCGACGGCTGTTTCAAAAAATAGTATTTACTATAAAATTCTTCCATTTATTTTTTAATTGTAGCAAGGTTTGCTCGCAGCTTCGCTGCTCGCTGATTCGGACAAGCCCTCGCAATGAATTGATTTGATATCTGCTTCGCCTGATACAAAATATGTTTTAAAATAACGTTGCGTATGCTCGCAGCTTCCTTGCTCGCTGACTCTGGCAAGCCCTCTCGAATCAATTTATTGACGGTTGTTTCACAAAATATAGTATTTACTTTAAGATCATTTCATTTATTTTTTAATTAGTTAAAGCTGAGCGCTGACACGGGCAAGCCCTAGCAATTCATAAAAACCTTATACAATTTTAAGCTAATCAATATATGGCCTAAATATCTACGTGCTTTCTTGGATGCAAATTGTATTTTACTTGTATTAGTTGATCGAGATTAATTCTAATCTTGTCTAATAGGGCCCAAAAGATTTTTTGGTTCATTCTGAACATCAGAAAGTTCCTGAGTTTGCAAGATTCCTTTCACGTAGTTGTAGTAGACGACATTTTTTCTCTCTTTCTATCAGTTTCATTAATGCCAATTTGATCTGGTGAAAAGAAGACATTTTTAGAATCCACTAATTTTTGTCTTTCGACGTTTTAAAATCCAGGAACAAGAGCCTTTCTGCCAGGCCACGTCAGCTTGACATCGTGTTGTTTCCAGTCACGGCTACCCCATTCGTATAGAAAACATGGAACCACTTTGTGTTGCCCAAGTAACATGGAAATAGCTTTCAAATCCCCATAAATAGTGCTGAGCTTATTAAGAACAAACTCAAGATTTTTGTAGCATTCTTTCAAATGGACTGAGTGTCCAACGAGCACAGAAGCATACTGTGTTACCATTGTGTAGAAGTACAGCATTCAAACTTTTGATTAATTGATGAAAAGTCTTCATTTCTCTGGTTTAAACATTATGTTGAACATTTCCATGATTCCAGGCAAATTGTTGCAGAAAACTAGTTTACCTTCTTTTGTAAAAAAGGGACAAATTCCTTTTCTCTAAATTTTTAAGTCTAAACTCTAAAACTTCCGCTGAATCCTTTGGAAAGCCGTGTCTTGTACTAAATTGTTCAAGTCTGATTGAAAGAAAAGATTAGGGCATTGGTACCTAGTAGTTGTCATCATTATCGCTGCTACTATGTGACATTTAGTCTAAATCGTTTAAATATTGTTTAGAGGATTTGGAGGTGAAGTAATAAATAAGTCAAGTCTATGAAGAATAGGGCGAATAGCCGATCGTATTGTAACGAATGATTTCCGAAGGAAGAACGCAATGGAAAAGAATCAAAAATCTAGAAATTCTAGATTTCGAATTTACGAGAATCTACACCACTATATAAGACATCTCATCGCACCGAGGCGGAGTTAGTCAGCCGGACAGACGCATAGAGTTAGCCGAAGTGAGTTCGGAACGCAAGAAGCCACCAGTGGCACGCCTTATA
>JAUIMW010000663.1:0-15713 GCA_033557785.1 Enochrus cinctus
AAAAAATTTTATATTTCATATATAGGAATTGATAGTTAACAAGATAACAAGAAATAAAAATTACAACACTCATAAATAGACTCTAATTTAAAACTTATATTTTACATATTAAAAAGCTATTGATGTCTCCACAGTAGCCTCCTTTCTCGAGTTTCAAAATATTTAGATACCTCGTGAATGAAACTCTCTAAAAATTTAAAACCTTTTGGACACAATGCCACCAATTGTTTAATATCTCCTTCAGTAAGGTTTCCTCTTACAGCAACTGCTTGTATAGAATCGGAAGATATTTCTTCTAAATTTGTCATATATACAGAAATTTCCCACACATTTCTACTTTTTACACTAAATAAATCAAACTTTGCCCTAAAAATATCAAAACAATGTAATTATACATAATATGATAAATAATATATAATTATAATAAGTATTTGCTTACTTGTTATTTCGATCAATTTTCAACAAATATTGACAATGTAACTTTTTTAAAGTTTTAAGATTATCGAGCATCATCTGCATTGTCATATGGAGATAATCTAATAAGGAAAATATTGTGTATTTCTTTCCTAAAGATTGTTGAATTGTATGAACCTGCAATTTTTTGAGGAATAATGAATGCACAAGGAAAAATTCTCCTTCATTTTCTTCTAAAACAGATAAATGAGATTTAATTGACAAATTGTATGTAAAAAAAATGAAAATGAATACCTGAAATTTTACTTTTAATATTTAAATCACAGACAGTTGCTGTAGAATCGTTACAAAATACTTGCATTTCTATAGTGTGGAAAAAAGTTTCAAATACGAAATCTTTTAAATTTTTTATTGTCCAAAAATCTTGACATCTAAAAATTGACTATTTGGTATAATATGAGGAGATAATTAATAGCAAATCTTACCTCTTTTGTTGATCCTCAATTTGTTCAAGCAGAGTCAATTTTGTTTCTTTTTTTTCAAGGTCCATTTCAAGTTCTAAGTCTTCTGCAATTTCCATCGATTCAACTGCATTAGAACAGTCTTTTAACACAAATTCGCAATGGTTCATTCGCCACTCAATTGGTATATTACGTATTACTTTTGGAAGTCTCCAATTTTCCAAAAGTTTTATATTTGTTTCTTTTATTAATTTTCTTGAAGCAAGCCGTTTTTCTTCAGTTTCTATCATAACTTTAAATTGTTTATCACGACCCTCAGTAGATCTATTTAAGCTTGAAAGTAAATTTTGAAGACATTGTTTTCTCATATGTGGATTGCAAACAAGATTATAAGCATTTTCATTAACATCTTTATATATATTATGTGATATCAGTTCAGTTGATTCTAGACTACCACAGTTACTTTTTAAACTCATCCTAGTTGCCTCTAATGATAACCTATAAGGATCTTCTTTGATTTTGGAAAAAGAATCAGAGTTATCCATCAAGCAAACACTTTCTTGTGATATGTTTAGAGTTTTATCACCGTCTATCAGGTTCCTTGAACTTAATGTTGAAGTGTTTTCTTTTGAAGTCGATGAATTAATAGTTTCACATTTATACAAATTAGATATTTTATTTAAAGAAATATTAGGTTGAGATAAATTATTACTGTCAGAAGGTATTAAACTTAATTCTTTAATATCACTTTCTGATAGAGATGCATTAATAGTAATAACATATTCATTTTCTTTGTCCTTTTCTTTAGAAAGTTCACATGAATTTGTGCTTTTATTTTGATACACGTGATCTTCATTATCTTCATAAACTGTAAATGACTTTATTTTACCTTTTGAAGAATGCTGATCTTCCTCTTTTGCTGTATCTAAAATACATAAAACAATATTATTTTAAATATGCAAGAGGAAGGATATTTGTATTCCTATTAATTTAGTATTGACTGAAGTATGGAGATTAGGTAATAAATTACAACCCTTGATTATAATTAATGCTCCTGATATTTTTTTTCAATGTGTAGCACCGAAGAAAGTTTTTAAAATAGCAATAGGCTTGTACATGTAAATAAAAATTAATACATATTTACTTACTGGAATTAAATGAATCTTCTATATTTTCTACACTGGTAAATAATAAAGGCTCTGTCATACTCTTCGGAGGTAAATCTTGACAATTATCAATTCGCATTTTTTTTAGTTCAACTAAAGATTCATCTGCTAAATCATTCGATAGCCTTTTTTTGTTAATTTTCGAAGCTAATTTAGTAGCATTTATTTGCATGGTATCAATATGACGTTTAAATTTAGTTTTATTCCCGTTATTGTGTGCACAATCAGCTCCAAGTGATATATCCATATCTTCAATAAATTCATCTGTATTAAGAGATTTTTGCGGTTCATTCAATGTTTCATTGCATGTGCTATCTGGAGTTTTGGGTAAATATAACTGGAAAGAATCGGAAGATTTGCCCAATGGAAATAGTTTAGATGACATTTCAGGTTCATAGTCCCCAGCTATTATTTTAGAAAAATCGGATTTTGGTGTACATTTAACATTACCAACATCTGCATTCAAAAGCACTTGAGTATTATCCACACTTGATAGATTAATGGTATTGTTTTTAGCTGAAACTCTAGTTAAGCCAGTGTCACCCACCGCAGATGAGTTTTCTTTGTTAGATTTATTTATTTCAGTCAAATCCATTGCATCTCTTCCTATTCTTGTAGATGTTAAAATGTTATTTATTGCCGCAGTGTCAAATTGTTTTGTAAATTCAGTTTTACTTTTATCATAGTTTTCATAAGTTGTTTCGTGTGATAGTTTTGAATGTTCTAAACACAGTTTATTTAATATTTTGTTTTTTTCATTATTTGTACCGTTGATATTTGATATATTTTGCATATCATTATGATTAAATTCTGGTACATTTTTTAGATCCACATTATTAGTGTTTTTATTCAAAGATGAAATATTGTAGAAATCTTTTTGTTCATTTAGGATATTTGATGTGGTAGAAATGATTTCAGTTAAGTCCATTTGATCTTTTGCTATGCAATTTGTGAAATTTGCTTCTATTTTATTCCTATTTTTTTCCTTGGGGTCATTGTTTAAAACTGATGCATTTGAAACAGTTTTAGTAATGCCTACTATTTCTTCTCCAAATGATTTATTGCTTAAATTTGGAATTATCTCTGTGAATTCCATATCATTAGCGACCAAAGTTGTAAGATTTTTATTCAATATAACATCGTTGTTAGTACAAACTGTTTTTTTAATTATATTAGGAAGGGGAATTGCTTGGGTAAATTCCATGTCATCTGACATAAAATTAGTTTTGTTTAATTTGGTGTTTTTTGCCCTGATTTCCACCTCCACATCATGTGTTACTGTTTTTGCATTTACAACTGGTACAGCTTGAGTGAACTCCATATCATCTACTTCAATTTTGGTAGCATTAAAATTTTTATTTTTCTTTGTAGCATTATTTTTGATTTCATTAGATAATAGTACAATAGTAGAAGAATTATCCATTATTTTTGTAGCATTTAAATTTGGCACAGCTTGTGTGAATTCCATATCATCTGCTACAATACAAGGCAAACTTTTTTCATTTTCTGAAACAGTTTTAGTAAAGCCTACTATTTCTTCTCCAAATGGTTTATTGCTTAAATTTGGAACTATCTCTGTGAATTCCATATCATTAGCGACCAAAGTTGTAAGATTGACATTTTTATTCATTATAACATCATTGTTAGTACAAACTGGTTTTTTAATTGTATTAGAAAGGGGAATTGCTTGGGTAAACTCCATCTCGTCCGACATAAAATTAGTTTTGTTTAATTTGGTGTTTTTTGCCCTGATTACCACCTCCACATCATGTGTTACTGTTTTTGCATTTACAACTGGTACAGCTTGAGTGAACTCCATATCATCTACTTCAATTTTGGTAGCATTAAAATTTTTATTTTTCTTTGTAGCATTATTTTTGATTTCATTAGATAATAGTACAATAGTAGAAGAATTATCCATTATTTTTGTAGCATTTAAATTTGGCACAGCTTGTGTGAATTCCATATCATCTGCTACAATACAAGGCAAACTTTTTTCATTTTCTGAAACAGTTTTAGTAAAGCCTACTATTTCTTCTCCAAATGGTTTATTGCTTAAATTTGGAACTATCTCTGTGAATTCCATATCATTAGCGACCAAAGTTGTAAGATTGACATTTTTATTCATTATAACATCATTGTTAGTACAAACTGGTTTTTTAATTGTATTAGAAAGGGGAATTGCTTGGGTAAACTCCATCTTGTCCGACATAAAATTAGTTTTGTTTAATTTTGCCCTGATTTCCACCTCCACGTCATTATCATCATTATCATGTATTACTGTTTTTGCATTTAAAACTGGTACAGCTTGAGTGAATTCCATATCATCTACCTCAATTTTGGTAGCATTACAATTTTTATTTTTCTTTGTAGCATTATTTTTGATTTCATTAGATAATAACTGGGTAAATGGAATAGCTTCTGTGAATTCCATATTGTGTGCTGTAGAAGAATTATCCATTATTTTTGTAGCATTTAAATTAGGCACAGCTTGTGTGAATTCCATATCAGTGTCTTGAATGGTTGTAGCATTCAACTTTTTTGTTACTGAAAGTGGAACATTTCTTGTAAATTCCATGCTAGAATCTTTAAGGGATGTATCAACTGATCCTACAGTTTTATACACTACATGTGTCATTTCCATATCATTTTTGTCTAAACATGTAATATTTGCATTTTTTTTTAATGATATGTTTGAGCCGAATGTTAAATTCATTTTATCTTGTTCTTGAACTTCCTGACGCATTTCACTTTTTTTTTTAAAGCTATTTCTCGAAGTATTATTTGTTGATGATGTTGATTTTAAAATATATTGCAAGACACTCAAATGTTGTGATGCTAGACTGCTTGAATTGGTATTCACAATGGAAGTCATAGGATCCTTTTCGTGAGATTTTTTGCAATCGATATTTTTAGCACATATAGGGATAGTTTGTGTTAATTCCATATCATTGGGAATCCTCTTTGTAGAATTTAATTCGTTGGATCCTTTATTGTTTAATTGCATGTTAGATTCTTGTGAAATATCAGTTTCATGTGTTATTTCCTTATAATCTTTATCTAAGTAAAATGACTTTTTGTTTTTTTGTGTTTTGTTTTCTTCTTGCGGAATTTGCATTGAATTATTGGTCGGTGTAATTTGATTTGCTGAAGCATTCTTAATATATTGGAAAATACTGAACTCTTTGTTTGTATTATCACTAGTAGTAACATTATGTGTTGATTTTTCACAAACATTTTCCTTTTCGGTCTCACTGCTATTTTTATTGTATTTTTTAATACTTGTTTTGCTAATTATTTTCGTGCATACATCTACAGTTGTTTGTTCAATAATATTACTATTTTTATTTAATTTTGTTGCTTCGCTATGAGTTGCACTTTCTTCTATATTAGTGCTTTCATATTCTCTTTGTAATTTTGGACAGTGGGTGCTACTTGTAATATTTATGGTTGATTTTGTATCAGAAAAAGTGTGGATTTGGGTCCCCGAACCAGTGGATTCTGTGCTATTTGCAGCTTCTTCTTCATAAGTGCTGTCCCAAATTGTATTTTTGTCTGGATCAGCTGTAAACTGCCTAAAATATGAATTAAATGCATATTTTAATATTTTTAAATATTATAATTATATTTCACAAACACTTGATTAATAAATAATATTATTTAACATCAATCAAAAATGTGGTGCATTACGTGTTTTCATATGCATGTAACTTAAAACCTTATATTGATTTTATTTGAAAGATTTAAAAAATGTATTTATGTTTTACAGAACTACATTCGTTTTCTACAAATTCTTTAAATACATTTATTTTTCAAATCATATTAAAAATGTTGACCATATTAATTGTGAAAAGCACCAATAATTTTCTTTAATAACAGCAATATAATTTATATTATTACTCTTTTAAGGTATGTTTCCATCTATAAACATTAAACACTAAAAGTTGTGCATGTTTGTGCTTTCAAATGAACATGTTAAAATTATTGAGGAGATAGGAAAATACTCAATTCAGAATTAAAATTTGTAGGTGGAAACATTTTTCAGAAAGTCAGTATTACAAAGGTTCTAATGGTTTCAAACAAAACATGAGTTTGTTTAGTTTATTACGTGATTTTTTTTTCAAAGTTTTGGAATGTGTTATTTATGATTATGATATTGAGGTTATTTGGGTTTTACATCAACAAATAGAAGTTTTTGTCATTCTTTTGATACTTTGATTTACTCTGCTCAACAACCGATTAAGCGTTTGACATTCCTACTATTTCCACTGAAAAATCTTTACGCTTATCAATGTTTTTGTTGGCAAGCCTAGATAGAAAGGCACCTTTAATTGGGTTTTTGAAAACCCTTTACTACTTACTTCACTAAGTTGAGGTTGGCGAAGCTCACTCTTCGAGATCTTGTTAATACACCATTTCCTTCAGTCGACACAGTTTCTTTTTCTGTGAGAGAACTTAATGGATTTCTGGGTTTCTGTGGCTTAAGAATCTAAAAAAAGTGGTAGAAGAACTATAACTATATCATAAGAAAAGTTGTTTAAATAGTAATTTTACTGATTTTTCGCAATGTAATATCAACTCTAGTCATTCCCTAAATTTTAATAGTAATAACTCTAGTTATGTTTCAAACTTTTTAAATAATATTTACATTTATATTAATAATTATAAATTTATACTTGCTTGTTACATCAATACTTATTGTTAATGTAACTGATTCAACTGTTTATAATCATAATGCAAATTTGTCCTGTAATTTGTTTTGTTTTTATCTACTTATTCCAAGCCAGTTTTCTTTTTTAAATCGGTTTTCTACTATTTACTTATATTCATCGTTAGAACAACTTGGAAATTGGGGAGAATGTTTCTTCTGTAAAAATTTTACAATCTTGAGTATGAAGTAGTTCAGGAACCCCTTTAAATATATCATCTAGGATTTAATTGTTACCTTGGAATATAACATCCAATAGTTCAATTATGAGAGTTATAATTTGCTGGTTTTCAGGGCAGTGTAATTATCATGTCTAAGGATGAATATATTTGTAATGTTGAGGGGAAAACAGGATTAAGTGTTCATCGCAATTCCATACCTACATTCCTGGGTACAATTAAGGGCTTTATTTCCAAATATCACGGAGTATTGATAAAGTCCTCTTACACACACGGGCCGGCTCTATTTTTCGATGGTTGACTTTGAGAGCTGTTGTACTTTACTCCGACACGGTATTACAAATTCTGTTTCTTTCGTTGATATGTTGAATTCATTGATTTTTTTTCTTTTATCTTTTATTTTAGTATTAGTATTATTTATTGACAAAATTACATTAATAAACATCATGTACTGTCAACATGTTCAGCAATTTCCCAAGAAAGGCTAGTCTTGCACATATTCCTTAAAATGTTCTTTACTTGAATTTTGTGTTAACTTTACTTTTTCAATCCCAAATTAGCTTCTTTTTTGAAAAAAATATCCAAATAAAACTTATAATTTAGAATATGATGAAAATAATGTTCTCAATTTGAAAGTTGCTAACATAAATTTGATAGAACGAGACTTACATACTGTCTCCGACTTTCTTCAGGTTCTTACTTATGAGGTGGAGTCTTCCAATCATCTTCTAAATTTTTTCCTCATCATGAGGGAAGTGAATAATAAGTTTCTCTTCAAAATTTTCCATAAGAATACACATATAGACCATTGTATACCTTACAATTCATCCCACCCTTTCAGTCATAAGCTCTCTTCAACACCTATCTTCACAGAATGTTTCCGATCCCTTTGTCTTTTCAATATCTTTTTCATATTGTAGAAAAGACCTTTTGCAGGAAACTTTTACGGATGGATAGATCATTAGCTTATCCCATTCGGTGTCCTGATCATTGTAAATATATCTCTCCCTTTCTAAGGCAATGTTTCCTACAAGATTGCCAACTTACTTTGAAAAGATGATGTTATTGTAAGTTTTAAGGGTGGCAAATCATTGACCGGTTACTCTATTCGAAACACGGATCCTGTGAATACTATGAGCGCGAGCTGCATATATGTCCTTGTGTGGTTGCCCGGCTAATTATATGGGGAAATCGGGGAAGTCGATCCGGATACGATATAGGGAATATCTAAGGAATGTAGGGGCGATGACTCATATTATAGAGATGAAAACCAAATTCACCTTAACAACCCTTACCTTCATAGGTACTATAAAAAATTGGAGATATCTCTACTGCTCGAGGAACTCAAATTTGAATTTCATTGAGACAGACAGATTCCCCAATTTGCTGTTGGGGATTTGGCTTTACTTTTAGTCTGTACCACACATCTGTGTTGTGTGTCTGTTAATTTTGTAGATATTTCAAAGTTTAATTTTTAAATGTTTTCTCTATCTCTTATTTTTTTAGACCTAAAGTAAAGTAAGGTAATTTAAAACACAGAAACTGGTTGTTTGATTAAAATAAACTGTTGTGGAAGAAAAAAATCTTTGCCTAAATTGATATAATGAATCACAAACCAGATCAGATTTGCTATATTATCTTTATTCATGTTTAAAAATGCCAACAAGAGAACTACGCCTTTTATACTACTAATGGAATTCTTATATTTTCTATGGTTATGTGTTCGAGTATGAGAGAATGAACTCTAAAAATCATTACATAGTAATCGTTTGTTGTTGACATTATTACGTTGTTATTTATAAACAGAAATAAATAGAAATTTTTTTCAATTTATAAAATACATCACGAAACATCGGATTTGCTAAATTACCCATGTTTAAATTAGATAGAATAAACATGTTTCTAAATTCATTTGTCCTTATTTACATGACTCTTAATCAATGATTCCTCAAAAGATGTATTTATAAATTGTTAGATCACTGAAGAATTTTAATGTTTTTTTTTTAAATGCCAAATAACACCACTGTTTTTGTGTGTCTGTCTTCTTTGTAACATAACTACCAGCTTATCATAAATCAGTGTAGACTCTAATAGATACATTAAGTTAACAGAATGCAGGATATATACACTACATATAGAATACTCGGTAATAATTTTTTTATTTAATTTCGAAGTATGTTTCCCAACTCCTGTACCTACATTTCATGCTTTGCATGTTCAACAACAGTAATGTACTTTGAAATTTAAAATGCATAAGAGAAACATATACCAATTAATTTTGTCAGTTTTGACTTGCACTAAATTAATCTTGAAGAACCAAACAGGAGTTGACGAAATAAATGAATGCAAACACAATAAATAGAAACTTTGATAGAACTTACAGAAGATCTTCTCTTATCTTCGGTATTCATTTTATTTGGCCATGTAGAACAATTCACTATTTAAATTGATATTTTTTAAACACAAAATTGTTTTTAATTAAACTCGAAATTCAAATTGGCTGTCAACGGTCGTTTTTAACCAACTGCTTTTGCTGATACCAATATTACTTTATAAAAATCACTAGAAGTAAGGAAGTTAAAAGTAAATGAAAACCCCATTATCTAGTAAAACTTTTTTTTCAATTTTTCTAGGATGTCACGGAATAATCATGCTACTTTTGTTACACTGTAATTATATAAAGATAAATGTATTAGATTTATTTTGAAGGTCCTATTTTATAGATTTTGAACAAATTTATGGAAAATTACAAGTAATGATTTTTGTATAATTAATTTAAAAGTTATCTGTGCATATAAAACAATAAAACATTATTTTGCCATAATTTTTGTCAGTTTTGTTTGTCATTGGCGAAATTATTTTAATTTTATTTGTGTATTTAATGTATATTTTTTATTTTCACAAAGTATTATTACTTTTTTAGATATTTATTTATATTTTTTGTTACCAACCATGGATGATGATACAATTTTAAAAGAAATTAAAGCAATAAATGAAGAGTTATTGGCAATTACTAAGAAAACAGAAGCATTGAAGCTTAACCATGAAAATAATCTTGATAGGATAAGTAACCAGCAAAAATTACTACGAAATATAGCTTCAAATGTAACAGATGAAATTGTCGAAAGTATCCTGACGGTAATTGGCGAAATTGAAAAGAAAATGGTATTGGAAGAGCAAGAAAAAATTATTTTGTTTGACACCTTTACTAGAGTTAAACAAGATGAAGATATTTCTCCCGATATAATTTTTCAAGTTGCTGATGCTTTAGATGAGTATGTATTAAAAATAATAGTAATGTTTGAATTATTATATTTTTCATGTATCCAGAGTAAAACCTTGCAAATCATTTAATTTTTTCCAAAAGGCAGCTTAATTTATGAATTAAAAAGCAAAAAAAAACCAGTGAGCATTTCTTCAACTTACATGCAATTAAACTTTATACAAACATAACTTTTATAAATTTCATAATGATGACGCAATATACAGGGCATCCTAAGAAAATCTTCATACCTCACACTGTTTATCTGAAAACCAATAAAAACCGCTGACATATTTTAAGAATAAAAAATCTTCAAAAGCGACAAAATTAAATGTGTTGGGAAATAGTTCTCTTTCTTTAAGCTGACGAAAACCAGTGAAAAAGTGGAATTAACTCAAACAGCTATATTTTAAAATATGATGCCGATGTATTTTTGTAGAATTTATTTGTTGAGCTTATTCTAAGATAATGCATATTTAACATTAATGTAAACTTTGAAACAATTTTTTGCTATACAGAAAAATCGTCATAGCATAGTGCAACCTATAAAATCTACCTTCAAAAGCAATATTCTTCATACAGGTGTCAAGGCAATTTTTTTCCAATGAAGTATTTATAATTTTTAAGAAAAAAATACATACAAGCAAACAAATCTGAAATGAAAAGTTAATTTTCTTACAAATAATACTGTTTTAGAGAAAAAAATAAGATAATTGAAAACTTTAAAAACAACATGAAGGAGCTAGAACTTGCTTTTGAAGAATATCATAAAGATTTATCATCATTAAAAAGAACAGATCTAGTCAAAATTGCTTTACAATTAAAAATTGTAGAAACACAAGAAAAATTTGCTCATGTCATGGGAGATTTGATATTGGAAGAAAATACTTTGAAACTAAATAAAACTATTGCAGAAGATGTGAAACTTGTTGCTTTAGAGACAGTTGCTAAATCTAAAGAAGAAAATCAAAAGACATATGATGAAGATATTCGTGTTTTAAAAGAGCAATTGGCAGTATGTATAATAACCATATATAATTTCACTCTTTTAAAATTCAGAATTAATTTGTTGTAACTATGGCACTATAAAATTTAGGAAATTATCTCCAAGTACTCTAATGATTTGCTTGTTTCACCCAATAATATCTACCTATTCCACATTCTTAATAAAGAAATTATTACATTGGTATAGAAAAAAATGTATGCAATGGATCAGTATGTTCAATATGGTGTTTTCTTTTTATAAATAAGTTTATCTCCGCTATACTACAATTCAAATGAATGAATATATTTGCTCGGAATGAAATTCATCGTTACAACTAATTTTTGAAATTCTGTTTTGAGATTTTCAGATATTCAAAATTCAAATACAATTTAAATATATGTAATTAATAATTTAGAACGTTCAAGAAGAATTAGACGCTATGATGAAAAATGTAACAGAAAGAATAAGTATTACAAAAGAAGTAATAATTGAAGAAGAGAAAATTACTTCTAAATCTTTATATGATATTAAAAATAGAATAAAGGATATTGAAGATGAAATTGGTAAGAGAAACATTTCCAATTTAGTTAATAATTAACTACATAAAGCAATACACAGTGTTTCAAATTTCATTTTTCTTTTTCACTAAATTATGCATATCCATAATTACATAAAGTGTCCCAGTTTTTGGATGTAGAAAGTATAATGCAAACATCATCGTCTCTACCAAAGTATAATATCATCTGTTTAAGATAATGTACACATATTTATATAAGGCTACAAGATTGATTTGGAACACTTTGCAGTATTCACAATAATTTATCACCTGGTTATTATAAATATTTTCTAGCCAAATTAGAAAGTAGCCAATTTAATGATCAATCAGAATTGCGAATTGCTAACCAAAAAGTTCTGACATTATGCGATGAGTTAGATCAGTTGAAACAAAAGCAATCATTATTGTTTTTAAATGGTATAATGATATTTTTTATTTGCAACATACATGTGAAATATTTTTTTGTAATAAACAGGAATGCTAGAAGCAAAAGGTCTAAAAATTACGATGGATGGTGCTCTACGCAATGCAAATGGCAATTATTTAACAGAAACAGAAGCAAGAAATCTCGGTCTTCTTGAAGGAATACCAAAAGATAAATTAGAAGCATTAATTGACTTAAAGATGATGGAGCATAATAAATATAATACAGAGGAGTCAGAATCTGAATGTAAGCATTATAATATTAAATAACAAAATTTTAATTATCAATGCAATATAATTAGCAAGCAAAGAAAGTTGTTTGGACTCTGAAGATGTGGAATATTTGAAAATGACAGTCGGAAAACCATTGGCACTCGCTCTTGCAGAAGTAACCGCTAAACAACCTAGAGATCCAATTCACTATTTAGCACATTGGTTAATAAAATACAGATTTAATCAAGAATTAGATTTAACGCAAAAGAAAGAAACAGAGGAACTAACTAATGAAAGAAATAGATTGGCTATGGAGGCTTTGGTGAGTAATCTTGTATTTATTCCATTGTATAGTACATTATATTATTGCATATTTATATTTATCAGTTAAACAGTATTATACTTATTATAATAATCTTAGGGTAATATTTCTTTGTAGAAACAAATGCTGCAAGAAAATGCTAGGAAGGCTGTAATGGATATGATAATGAAAGCAGAAGAATTAGCATTAGAAAGAGCAATAGCTGCAGAAAGAAATGAAGAAAATGAAAATGAAGAATATTATGTTGGTCAATTATAAATACATATTTGTTTTAAATATATTATTTTTTACATCATGTGTTTTATGATCAAGAAATCGATATTAATTAAATATTATATGGGTTGGTTATAATCCATTGATTGTGTGAAAGTTTATTATGATTAAGCCAGATGCTCGGAGCCCTCGATTGTAATAGCCATAGAATGTAGAAAATGGAGATTTATGCTGACTAATGAACTACTTATTTTCAAAATAGATGAAAATTTATTTTAATGGAATATAATATTTATATAGGATTTTTTGGCAATGAAAAAAACAATTTCCTTTTGAGTTATTATAGAACTGACTTTGGCACAGTGAGCTGAATTATCATGATGAAGAAACTCGATATTTATTCTTCAATTGGGCCGCAGATTATAAATCCAATGACTTTAGACTGGCACTCTTCACTATACCACTTAGTTATGAATGTCTTCTGTGTATCCAAAATGGTTAATATTTACAAGAATTCTTGCTTTCATGTTATAGTATTGATTAATGTATGGATGTTTTTGGTAAGGGAGAATTGGTTTATTGTAATTTTCAATAAATTAACAAAATAAAAGTGTAGGTGATGTTACAGGTCAATTCCATGGATGTTACATCTACTGGACACTTTTGCTTAGGATTTCTTAGAACTACCAAAAATAAATTAGTTACGATTTTTTACTGTCATTCCAACTATTAATATAATGCATTTCTTTAACTAAAACTGCAAAAACACTTTTTCACTTTTCAGTAAGGCCTCCTTTTCAAATGTAATAAGGTGACAAATAATTACGCCCAAATTTCATATCTCTAAATGTAAGAAACGTCTTCTTCAACTTGATAATATATTTACTTTATGATGTGCATGATTCCCTATTCTACTTGATCTGAAAAATATCAAATCATTTTCTTCTTTACAGATCAGGATTTTCTGACAAATACAGGTGTGCCACCATTATCGAATTTATCTCTATCAAACTTTTTTAACATCTGCTTGAACCAAGTTATACACCGTGTCATCTGCTCTTCAGTCAGTGGATGCAGCACTCAGAAAAAGCAAAGTTTCTCCATGTGCAAATGGTAATGCAGAATCGAACGAATTGATGAAGCATTTATGCCTAATGTACCCTCTATGTGTTAGTAGATCGCTCACTTGTTCGTCATAACGCTTTCTTCTGTAACTGACATTCGTAGCTTTCCTGGTATCTCAGCATCATCCAGAGTGACATTTCCTCTTTGGAATTACCTATATCGTCTGAATATAGTTGTAAGATGTAAACGAACATCTCTAGGCAAAACTGCTTTTATTTAGCAATCACGTACCATCATAAGCATTTGCACTACTAATGAATAACTGAGCCCAACAACTTGGTGCGGTGGCTACTATGAATGTATGAATATTTCTTAACATGTAGCATCCTGCAATTTATTTACTTTTTGTATAAATGGTGGCTAAGTGTAAATATATAAGGTTTCATCAAACTTCATTTCTTATTAGGATACATAGCTATTTCCTATGACAATGTGAGCATAAACCCAACTCTTGTGTCATGTATATAAAAGTTCATAATACAAATAACTTGAAATTAATATCTTTCCTTAGTTGTTATAGGCTGTCATGAAAGAAATCGGTATCGATCTCTTGTAAAATATCATCAGGAAACACGAAAATGTTAGAAAACAACTTGACACAATTTTTGACAGTTACAGTAAAACCACTCTGAACTCGAAAAAAGAGACAGGGTTGACTCATAGGTAGCTCATCTATTAGAAAGAAATAACAGAATAGTAGAAGATGCCAAACCTTTTTAAGTACATATTTATTAATTTATTTATTTATTATTATGTACAACAATATGACTCCCAAACAGAGACCTTTCTCAGGGCTCGAATTTAGGGAACACTTTTTACAAAAAGAAGAAAATATAAGTTACACTTATAATTTAAAGACCCTCATAAAAATTGCAAACATCCTGCAATTAAAATAAACAAAAAAAGGCAATGGAGCCATTCACAAGGTGACCGAGTCCGACCGGAAGTGCTGGTAAATTTGTTTCTTGAAAACAGAAAACGACCGAAACAGATTAACGTCACCAAAGTCATCATGCATACGCATGATTCAGAATAGTGGTGAGTTTCCTAGATAATTGGATGAAAATCTTTCAGGGTGAAACAACTGCAAACTGCGGGTATTACGGTTATAACAGATAAAATTTAAATTTTCTAATGCATAAGGACTGTCTATTGAGAAATTTCCAATTTTAAAAAGAAATGATAGGTCTAAAAGTTTGCGATGGTCAGATAATTTTATTAAGTTAAAGTGAGCTACCTGCTGATCATATGAAAGATCTGCTGAATCTAAAAGTTATTGAGAGCAGTGTATCTTAATTTCCAAGAAGTTAAAATACACTTGACAAAATAAAAAAGGTGGAGTTTGTCAATTGTTCCTTATTTTATATTTCTAGAGATCAGGGTAAAAAAAGATGTACAAAAACATATATACCTTGGCTACAAATTATATACTCTATTGCATTTTTATGCTTGTTATAAACTTGCATTTTTTATAAAATGGATTTTAGTACAAATAAGTACTTATTGTGTTTATTCTTTTTACTGATGCTTATAGATTTATCTCCTATGCTTATTTTATAATAGGAAGACAATTATATACTCTCATATTAAAATTATTACGCCACTGTGAATGACATCTATTGTTATGAGATCAAATTAAAAGGGTAAATTGATACTCTGGGACAGTACATGTATTTTTTTATCCCG
>JAUIMW010000664.1:0-15702 GCA_033557785.1 Enochrus cinctus
AAACATAATCAGAGAATAAAATGAAAAGCCATATTTTTAAACGGAATAACTCACCGGAAACGGTGAAATTTCTTTTTATTATTTTAAACTCTCCTGTAAAATCTAGTAGCATCGCATATAAAACATAACAGATGGCTCTTAAAAAATGAATGGGCGATATTTTTAATTAAATGGGGAAAAATACTGCCCTTATAAATGCTTCCATGAGGGGAGCAGGGGTGGAAAACAACCCCGTTTCACCAACAAACTTCTACGTTTTCTGCAATTCCCAACTAGATTGGAGTATGTTTTTGTAGATTACTTTTACTTTTCCTTCTATCTGTGGTCTTGTATTTTTACTTTCTTCCTCGAAGTGCACATTCTTTCCTTGGAAGAGATTTTTACCTATTAGACGAAAATGTTTACTTTAATTTCGTTGTGTGTTTATTTAAAACTTTGATATTTAAGAGTTAGTGTTTCCCTTGATTGAATGTAGGCCAGTTTTCAAATCAGCCATAAATAATATTTCTCGCGACCGCTTTCCATTTGGCACTTTGCTCTCAAAGTATATTTAGTTAAAATAACAAACGACTAAAACCAAATAAAATATTCTGCTTTGGAGAGGGTTTGTTTTCAATTATTTAATTTAACTGATTTAAAGTCAAAAATCTAAGAAAATCAAAAGTAATTTCCGAGCGTTCTTCAAGAGATACATGATAAATATAATATTTTTTTTTAGTGTAAATAAGAAATAACTAGATTAGAAAATGAAAATGTATCTACTTTGTATGTTTTATTAAGTTGCAATTGTAAGTAAAATCGTTTTTAAAATACAACTAATGTTTTCGTTAATTTTAGTGTGTAACTAGTTACTAAGTTACAGTTCTTATATTGAATTTTGTATTTTAAATTTTTTATAAGGTTAAAGATTGATTAGCTTTATTATATGTAAAAGCAATTATATCCTTTTTATTTAACTTTTTAACTCTACAAGATTAAAAATGTTGAAGATTGATATTTTTCCAGCTTCAAAGAGATTAAACCACAACTGGAAATACATATTACTATTTCGTTTATGTAACTAATCGCTTAAAATCGTTAAATGCTTTAATATTACTCTATAAAATTGACTTTAAGGCAACATGTAAATAAATTCATTTATTTTTATCAATTAAATTTAAATGTAAAAAATGAAATAAATTAGGGAAAATAATATACTTGAGAGATACTGATCTGATTTTGCGTATCATCTTTAATTTTGAGGACTTGGACGCCAATATAAGCTCTAAGAAAAAACCTTTTCTAAGCCTTATTACATAATATACTATTTTACAGCTTTACGATTTGTTGATTGGTATCTACCGTTATCAATATTAATTAATATTGAATTTAATCAGTTACATAATTGAAAATAGCAACACGTAGATTATAGTTAAACCATGTTAAAAGAAGAATGGAAATTTTTAATCTTAATAACCAAAACGGGACCGATAAAAATTAAATAAAAAATTATTGACATGAGTATGGCTGTATTGTCAATATGTCATAAAAAAATTATAGAATTATTGTGAGCTACCGGGTATTTATTGTCAGTATGTCTATATCTGTCGTCGTTAAGCATATCAATGATGAATTTTCAAATAATTTAAGGGATTATAGTAATTGTGAAATATAAAAAGTATTGAGGATTTGAGTTTTTTTTTTTCATGAGACATACATATTTCTCAAGGCCATTAAAAATGATGATGATACTTATGCTGAAAATATAAGACCAAAAAATAGCGCAAGCATCAAGGAGTAGAGCCAGCAAAACTAAGGATTATTAAAAATATATTTACTCTTTCCAGAGCCGAGTTAATGGGAGAAACGTTTGAAGTAATTGTGCATTATTTACCTAAGGTAGTAGAAATGTGTTCAGTTCATACAGAAACGAGAACTCTCGGCAGTTCTATTATGCATGTTTTAGCGTTGCTTACATAGACTGAGGTCACATGCATTATGTAAAAGACAGAAGATGTATATACGTACCTACCCATTAAAGTCATAAAATAACTTTTGACTTTTACATGTTATTATTTACTTTAATTGTTTTCGTCAACATACACAACCAAGCCGTGTTGACATTCTCTCCTATGGTTTTTGTGAAAGACAACATTCGGAACAAATGGAGTTATAATTACTACTAGTGTTTTATGACAATTTCGTATGTAACAAAATTTTAGCGTATTTTTCTACGTTCAAAAAAGAATTACTTATAATACACAATTCAAGCAAATATAAACTCATAATAACTATAAATAAAAGAACATCACGTAAACCGTGACACTTGTGTCAAGTGAAGTAAAAACGGGCAATTAGAAATAAATCATTTGGAAAATAATCGCACGAGTCAGCATTAAAATCACCCACAACAAGCATTTGAGCTCTCTGGCGATAGTCGTGTCATAGTCAAGGTCTTTTATGCTATGCTATTTATCTGCATCTTGTTTAGAGCCAAGAACGATCAACGTGAGTATGATGGTTTCAGTTGCACTCTAAAGCAATTAAAGATGTGTTGATCTAATAGAGTTCTATAGACGTGTAGAGATCTTAATGAAGCATCTCTAGAAACAGGTGCTATGTCGCGTCGCCGGCAACCATCCAGATTATTTTACTTCAAGTCGTCGTGTTGTAGTACAACTAAATGATAGGTATTATTAGAATAACGATGCAGTTATTATCATAGTGATTCATATTCTAAAATTGCGCTGTAATTAAAGATATTTACTGGAGACAAGTGATGGTCTCTTAATTAACACCATACGAATTAAAATTTAAAAAAAGCAAAAACAAAAAATACTGCTCTTTAAAAATGTATCATGACATTAATTATTCGTGATATCGTACGCAGATACATACCATAAATCTGCGTATATTAAAATTTGTACATTCATAGATGTATTGCTTCAACCGTTAGTTACGTAACACACGATATGAAATTACTCATGTTATAATGGACCAACAATTCCCATATAAAAACGACAATAATTCGGTTTTAGTGTCCACATAGAAATTACTATTTTTTGGCATTGAGAATATATAATTTATTGTGGGTTTGAATAAGGCAACATAATGCATATATGCATTTGAATAATTGAGCACGATTCTCAGTAAGTGTTCAAGATTTTGAATATATTATAAAAGCGAACTCTTAATTTTAAAAATAATGATTCATTTTTCTTACGGGGAGTAAACAGCTCCTCATTTATTATTCCAGCTCAGGTCACGGCAGAAATTAATTTCTATATTATATAAATTTTCTTTACAGTTTGATAAATATAATAATGAAAGTAATCCATGTTATAGTATAACGAAAACGCTTTTACTATTTAATTAATAGATAACTATTGACATATTGAGGTTCCCTGTTATTATTTTTTTTAAACAAGATGTTTTAGTACTTTATAGGGTCCATCTCCATCTTTATCAAATGTAACAAGATATTCCCTTTGTTACTAATGCAAAGTTGGAATTTTAATAACTAATATGTTTTACTATAACATTTAGTTTTATAATCCAATAAGCTATGATTTACTTTAAACAACTTAGAACAAGTAATTAATTAAATTAAATTTCATGTGTTTATAATTTGATAGAATTTTCAGCTAGCAAATGTTTTATTTTGAACTATTTATAATTGAAACTTAATTTATTTAAATTACATTTGTTAATGATATTTAGTATTAAATGACTAAGGGGCATAGCACCCAAGTTAAAATATAATTTAAATGTAAAATATCATTGTAATAAATAAGACGTGTAATTTTAAAAATTTTTTAGAATTAAAAATAAATAAATTGGTTATATAACTTATTAAATTATAATATTATTTGTCACAATGGAACTCTAGTACCTATAGTTAGCCAGGATTCTGAATAATATAATTTTTTTTTAATTGCTGTGCTGTGCTGAACGTGCTAATATTTTACTCTTTATAATATTTTAGTTTTATCGCATTTATTTGTATTGATCATGAAATTACTGCTTTCATCTTTCCATTATTCTATCGCATTGACTTTATTATTTTTGTTGCATTTTTTTCTATTAACTCTAAGTATTTTTACACTTATGTAATAATTATTTGTATTTCTATCCTTACACTTGCCTTAGTTTTATGTTTAGATCGTGTTACGAGAGAAAAAGCTTCGTTTTGGTATTCACTCGTCATAACATATTGTTATGTAGAAAACGTATAATTATAACTGCTATAGCATATTCTTTATTAAAACAAATAGAAATTACCTAGAAAATAATAAATAATTTAAATTTTTTGAGACATAATAACATTTTCTAGGATTATTAGTAAAAGATGAAAGACGCTTTTACAAACGTAACCTAAGCTACAAATTTATTTTGGAATGTTTACAGTGCCATTCGCACAGCGGAAAACATTATACTTGTTTCAAACCATAATAAAGTTTGGATATTAACAGTGAATCTATCTATTTAGTCTAAGCGAACCTACTGCATCGACAAGATAAAGTATGACCTTTTACTATATGAATTTTTTTTAAAGGTACGGTTTCTAGAATTTGAACGCACCTTTGCTATTTCGCTAAAACAAATTCTATATTATTTTCGAAAATGTTTTAAAGTTTAAATGTGATGCTTCTTTGTTTATACAATTTGAGTAATTTAAATAATATTAAAAAACATTTTATTGGTTCACCCACACAGTATGACTTAAACCGTTAAAGTATACAATTACAATTTTACATTAACATGTTAATTATGTAATGCAACACTCGTGATTTCACATAAAGAATACAGTACATTGGGTAGTCATTTGTTTCAGTGCGAAAATATAATTAAATTTTCATGGACCTACAAATAATAAATAATTTCCCTACTTAAAGTTCTTATTGTGTGCTTGTATTAAATTACGTTATTTTTAGCCACCTATATTAAGTAATAAATTGGGTCAATTTAAGTTAAAAACCACATAAATAAATAACATAACAATAAAGTACTTACCTTTGGCCCATAAATTATAATTGAGTAAGTGATTGAAACAACATGTAAATAAAACACAGAAAGTAATAATTTATATTTATTTTCAGTCTCATAACTTAAAACATCTAAAAATAGTAATAGTTACCTTTTTGTACTCAAATTTGACTATAATACCTATTTAAATTTGGCGTGTTAGACTAGCTCAGTCAAAATGCATTCATCTTCCAGCTGCATTTCATTGCGACTTCTTCTTTTAAGCCTAAACAGAAAACAATATAAGAAATTGACATAAAACCATAGCAAAGAAAACAACGCATTTAGGAATTGAGCCAAAACGCACCTTGGGAACGAATAAGGAAATTAATAGAAGATTACATCATCTTTATTATAAATAGATGTTGAGAAGGGTTGTAATGTGATTAAATTAGTAAACGGTCGGCAGGCGGGGTGTTGACCCTTGCCAACCTCCTACCATATATTATAGATCGGACATCAATAGTGAAACAGGGTCTCTAATTCCACTTTACATTTTCGAGATCGTAATCTATTTGGGCGTCAATGTCTCTACATAATTCAACATCATTTAAGTTTTGGGGACACAACTGCGTTGCGAATAAACTCGTACCCTCTGCCAACCCTTCGTCGTGGGGTTATGTCATCAAACAAATTGATGAGTACGATTGGGTCTCCTGATACTAAAGTCCTTTCTATTGGAAATCAATGGTTTTGGTCTGTATATGCGTTGTTTTCTCGGCGATTAATTGTTTGCTTTAAAAATTAACTTAAAAGTGTTACACAACGAAACTATATCTAAAGAAATGTATTTATAAATGTGTTTTTGTGGCTGTACAAATTGAACGTGAAGTTCTTGGGTACACATGTTTGTTTGGTTAAAATGTTAGCAACTATTATTACTTTGGTGTTATCACTGTATAAGTTCTTGTGGAAATGACCACGTTTTTAAAGACTAAGATCTATCGTGCATGAAGTAGCCAATCCTACGTAGCTGAATTATATAGATAGAGCTGTCAACTGGGTCGTTTGTTGCCCTATATGCTATATACATTAGCGTGAGTGCGAGAGATCTAACTCTTAAAATACGTCGTTTTAATTTTTAGTAGTAAAAACTATTGGAAAAAATGCAATGTAATTGTAATTAAATGATTCAACTTTATCTCAAATTAATTTACAAATTTGCTAATCGTATTTGAAAAAGAAAGTGTCCTCCTACGACATTATTTTACGTGTAACGCATCCATAAATTATGATCCAATTGTTCGATTCCAAGATTGAAGTAAGCAGTAATTTTTAGGTACACGTGCATACATTTATACCGGTTGCATGAAAACTGTCCCATAACAGTAAATAAGTAATAAAATCTTATTTATATTTAATTGTAAAAAGATTATATGACTTCTTTTTGATAAGAACTGGACAATAATTCCTCCTACTAAAACACCCAGAAATACTATACAACTTTCCTCAGTGTGTTTCTAAAACAATAAGTTTGCTACGCACATCGGCAAGCAAAGTGTTAAAGTAGTAAATTCTATTGTTTTATACAATGATAAGTCACTGTTTATAGCAGTTTTACCTTTGGAATGTCACTTTCTTCCGACTTTCATCATTAAAGAGCGATTAACAAAGCATTACAAGACGATATTACAGCCCGATTACTACTACTAATTTTTGTGGTCGTATTTTTTTAAATCGTAAATTCTTAAATTTGCAACGAAACATTTTCCACGCGATAAAAATTTCCCCTGGCAAGAAACGTGTTATTTTGTTGATTTTA
The DNA here is from genome assembly GCA_033557785.1 of Enochrus cinctus. Lineage (NCBI taxonomy): Eukaryota > Metazoa > Arthropoda > Insecta > Coleoptera > Hydrophilidae > Enochrus > Enochrus cinctus. The sequence goes on from JAUIMW010000664.1 coordinate 6,767, forward strand.
TCGAAACATGAAACAGATAGAATCTTCATTAATTTGCCGATATCGGGTGCATATTTATCTGACAGGTAAAATATTACTTTATTTCTGGAATAGAATAAGTTACGGTGTTCCTGTTTTCATAGTTGCACAGCATCAGGTTTCCCGTTTAAACTTTATGATATATGGATTTTCTAGCTGCCCTCTTAAAATTGCATATATACAACGTATCTATACACGTTCCACGTAATACTCTAAATTAACCGCTTTACAACACAATACTGGCTGTTTAACATTATGACACGTTATGTTACCACCGCGAAAAATATTCAGTAATTTACAATGCACTTTTTGTTCAATAGTTGCGCTATGGCGTTATTGTGAGTTGGCTTCTACACATATTATTAATTATTATTATCGATACAGTAGGTGAGATGACAATACCTTTTATTTGTGAATAGCACGCGAAAAGAAGTCTAGAAGACAATTGGTTATTGAGAATAGTAAAAATTTCCAGGCATTTATAAAATCTATCACAAATAAGCAGTCTCATTTGAAAATCATAGAAAAATCGTTCCGAATGACAAAAAAACTTAGCAAGAAAAATATTTTACAACGAAAAAAAAAGGGTTATAAAATAATTGGATAACTTTATACAAATTCTAGCTGGAGCTGTAATTTAACATTCATGAAGTTGTTTGATGTGATATTGTTATAAAACTTTAAGAATAGAAAATAATTTTAATAAAAGAAAAAAAAATTGTCAATTCACCCACAAATGTGATATAATTCATGAACATGCAATGTATGTGTAGAAACTAAAGGGAAGCTGCACGACACAACGTTACACTATTTTCTCTTTAACAAAGTGTTCATAGTGCATCTTTACGTACAGCGTCGCGCAGCTGCTTTAAAGTCTAAACAGTTAGCAAAAGTTAGTAAAATGAGGCACTTACTGTATGATGAAGACATTAACATTAGTAGACACAGAGAACAGAAGCCAGAACACACGAACGCATGGACTGCTGCTGTGTTACCACTCTTATGTATAAAATGGCGTCACTAGAGGTACTTTCAAATAAAGTAAAAAAACCCTCAAACATTTAACAAAAAAGGCTTTAAACATGGTGTATGGTCTAAACTTTGGTTTAATAACAATTCAAAATAAAGGTACAATTCATATACAAATTTCTGTAATGTATAAATAAACATTTGGTATAATAATAGACTTTCAACTAAAAGAAAAAAGAAAAACAAAATAAATCACTCTTTCATCTCCACTTCGTTTTCTTCAAAGGATAATAAAGAAAAAAAACATATATGGCCTAGAGACAAGTAACTAAACAACAGAGGATGTATTATGCTCACGCCACTGACTTAACACAAATTTTCACAAAAAAAAATAAAAATAAACCTATAATAAACCAAAACATTACAATATCTCCAAACATAACATTTATGTTACCGTAACATCCTCGTCATTTTGTTAATTTTTTTGTTAAATTTATTTTACAAAAGGCCCCCCCGGGAGACCCTTTAGGTTAACTAATAAAAATATCTCACAGTTTGTGTATAAATAGCAGCTATCTGATCCTGAGATGGGGGATGCGCGCGCATACGTTGCCACACTCTTTTTTACCGAAATATTTTAAAAATTTTAAGGTGACGCGCACTCGCGGGACAATCTTTGGTGGAATTACGATATTACTTTAATAAAAAAGACCTCAGTATGGCCTCGAGGCGTCTTTGGCCCTTTTGAGCTGCACCTTGAGCCTTTTGGTTCCGATTTGGAAACCGTTCATCGCGGTTATCGCCGCCTGGGCAGAGTTCGCGTTGTCAAACGACACAAATCCGAAACACTTTGACAGTTGCGTTTGTTTGTCTATGAACACCTTTGCTGAGATCACTGGACCGAAGGGTAAGAACGTCGATGCCAGGTCGGTGTCGGTGAATTCTTGAGGCAGGTGGTAGATGAATAGGTTGCATCCTTCTGGACCTGAAATAGAAGATAAAGAATTATGTATACAAAATATTAATTTTTTATTGATTTTGACATTAATTAAAACTGTCTAATGTGGGTTATTTCATTAAAATAAAATAATGAAAATAAAATCATAGTGCATAGTTACTCATTATAAAAGTAAATCAAGTATATGGGTAGATTTCATTTAAAATTAAATTACGCAAGTCAATCCTCAATTGTATTTATTATATAAGTGGGGAGAATATTTATGGAGGTTTATCTTGCGATAATGACAAACTTTCTTCAATCAGAACGATGTTTCACTCATAATCTCTTTTTTCATTTTTAGAACTACTAATGTGGGTACCAATATGTCTGGTATACAATTTGATTCTTGGAGCAACTTTAATTTTTGTATAATAGATACAAATTAAAAAAAAAATATATGTATATTTTAAAAATCTGTTAGTAACTGCTAACAAAAAAGTTTTAAGGAATTATAAAGTGGGACGACATTAATTAAATTGATATCCATAAAATAAACCATAAATCAATTTCCTGTGTCAATTAAGACATATTAAATTCGTAAGTAGTCCTCTGTATTGTAAATTGTGCGAAAAATCGAAAAATTATGGGCCACCGTAGTGAATATATCCGATAATATTCATTACCTCTGCTATTATTTTTAATTATTACTTTCATTCGTTGTAGGCATGCAAATTAGTAAGGTCTGTTTAGCCCACCTCGAAAAATAACAACCATGTTTATAGTTTGATATTTTGATAATTTCAACCCTGGACTCGGTTTGTTTTTGTTTCACTTTTGTTTTGCATAACTCGCTGTTTGATGATAGCAGGTAAATAAATAATTAAGTTAGCTAGAAATAATAAAAACTGAACGATACACCTACATGCACATGGGTAGAATTTGCGAATAAAATACAATGGCCGGAATTTATTGATGGTAAATAAATATTTACTTTGTAATATTTTGCTTAATGTATAACTAAATTTTGTGCATTTCGTTAAAAGCTTCGCTTTAAGCGTTTTTTTGGTTTCTAACGATTAATGAGAATAATTTGCCAGTTAAAAATTGCCGTGCACTCATTAATTTTATATACTTGTTCTTAAACTGGGTGTAGTTTTTGAATATGTTGCTGTCTTCTATAGATATGAACCCACCATTTAATTATGCGACATACTTATGAACATTTACAGTACACAGATAGTGAAAGAATGTATAGTTTGATAAGAAGAGTATTTACTAATCGCTTACCGAACGAAGACGTAACGAGAGGGTATTTTAATTGCTAACTATTAACATATGAAAGTGGGTAGATTGGCCTTTGGGTAGTTCATAATAGTCTATTAGTAGAAAATCGTTATCAAAGGTAATCCGCAGATTGTCTCGATAGAGGACTTGTCATGCAGCTGTAAACAGTTATATCTAACCAAGAATTTTTTTATGGTTTGAATTATCTATAATCATTATTTTGGTATAGTTAAGGACCTAAAAAGTAGCTGCGTATGTCCATAATTTAAGTTATGCACATATTTACATTCACTGAGCCATCGAGAAGCCTAGCAAAATAAAAAAAACTGATAAAATTGCAGGTGAAACCTAGCAATGCATTAACTCACGAGGGTATTGAATAGACTATGACCAGTGAAGCTGTGAGAATCTACAAATTTTAAATATAGATTTCAGATTTCTGTTTCATAATAATTGTATCGAACGTTGAGCGTAAATTTTAAAAAATAATAAAACATGGAATTAGACATTACTCAATTAAACGCCATCGAACTCGAGTGCAACGCCGAATGTTTTATAGTCATTGCATTTTTCTATTTGTTAATTATTACTTATTTTTTGTTTAAAATTTTTGATATAATATCAATGCCCCAACTAAATACGAACATATACTGACCTAAAAGTTACGCTACTAGTAATAATGTGACGTTACCAATATAATTCAACATTAGTTTTATTAGTGACCAAATGGAAAAAATGAAAGCAATAATGGTTACTATAGCGATAGGTAATCACCTGTTTTTAGTTTCGTTTTACGAAAATGGTTTATTTTTGATAAGAATATAAAGAAAGAAAACGAAACGAAACCTATTAGTCCTTGGTACAAAATATAAATTATAAAACAACCCCAAATATTTACCTGCATTATAACGATGCCAGCAATCTTCCCCTGCCGGATATTTCTAATGACTTGTTTATTCGGCCAATTAAAACTAATTAATATATAATGATATGCGATAGTATTTCTTTTTGCGAAATTAGCAGCCTAAATGTGCCGAACTCAGAAAACTCCACTCGTTCAATGGAAAATCCGGAGTTTTGCTATTTCTGAGCCTGGATTTTTCTGCAGAAGCCCCTTCGCATTCTTGGTCTTGATTTAATGAGTTTCGTAACAGACAGTAACTCAAACGTATGTGAGTGTGTGAGTTGTTTTACTTGACTGAACGCTGTCACTTTTCCATTTTCTACGGGAGGCATTGCGGAAGCATTACCCCAGTTGCTAAATATAAATCGTTCCAATAGTTTTGTTCTTGAACTCTAGGACGGTTAAAATTTACGAATTTGCTTGATTTCAAGTTGAGTAAATTTACCAAAAATGTTATTATTAATGAGTATTAAAAAGAAAAGAATAGTATAATCCTATTTAAAATTTCAATCATATCTGGAGTTTAGTAACGTTTAATATTAGTTAAAAAACGTAATATTTCTTTGGTTTTTAAAATGTAAATATATACTTGCAAGTTGCAACAATTTGATTACAAGAAAGTAGAAATAGTGGAAAGGCGTTAAGTTGTCCAAAAGAGATTGCTTTAAGTACAACTAAAAAGTCAAAAGATGAAATATAAAAGCTAGTTATGCACATAAATGCATAAGCAATAATAAAATAGCTTTCCAAGAGAAATCTCTCTTATCTTGTATATAAAATGGCTTGACTGATGCATCTAATCCAAGAAATATAAGAGCTAGACAAGCAGGTAGGTCAGGAGTCCGTGTTCCACACAACAGTGTATCTAAATCATAATATTTCTCGGTTTTACAGGTTATAAAATAACATTTCTCGCAATGTTATTCGGGCTATAAAATTACAATCTGACAGACCTGATAAATATGTAATAAAATCTATACTTGGTAATGCTGATATCGAAACTTAATCGCAAACTGGGTTTCGGTTTTCCGTGAAAAATTATGTCACTTCTGCAAGCAAGTACAATTAATTATATTTTTTATAATACCTCATTTTCATGAATTACAAACCTGCACTATTGGTAAAAGTATGAAGTTGTTTATAAATGTTATTACATGCAATAATAAAAGTATACATTACAAAAATATATCGATCTTAATTACTTATAAGATATACGTGAAAAGTAGGATGAAATAATTTGTCAAAGTTAAAAAACCTCCTACATCTTAATTATGGAAAACGGTCATAACTTTCAGCAGAACCTAATCTCCAACTGCCCACAAAATTTTGTCCAGATAAATTCAGTAAATCTTAAATTTTGCACATTATATTCAAATTGTAAAAATGGCTATCAAATTTAATATCTATTTAATGTAGTTTATAAAAAAAACATTCTATAGATATTGAAAATTTTTCGTCAAGATATCAGACAAATGGTTAATTAATTTAATTTTATCACGGATTTGGCTTCATTCATGGTGCCTTTGTACCTGCGCTGCTCGCTGATTCGGATAAGCGTTCACAAACTAGTTTATTGCATGCAGTTTTGCTTTTGGCCTTCCAAAATTGTAAGTATCACAAAACAAATGTTCATTACTTTGTACAAAAAAAAGTTAATTGTCGTTTCGTACTACAAAAGAAAGAAATGTATATTTGCAGTATAATGCGAGGATCTTAATTGGCTGATATTCCAGCAACTAACATTTTGTGTGATTTGAATTATTTTTTTATACCAATACTTATCTTCGACTATATTTTACATAACTCATTATACACATAAATTTTTCTATAATACAAAAATATTTAAATTTAAAAATTAAATTGGGGCTGATACGTGATACGCTATCGACAGAAAACTCGACTGCTGGGGGCATACATGACACATACAATTAAATTGCTTATGTATTAAGACGAGGCATTTTTTTACATGAAATACTGATAATCCTATTTAAAACATGGTTGCTAGTGTACAAGGACTCGCAATAAGCAAGTGACATTTATTTAGTAACCTGTGGTATTACCGCCTCTAAAAACATCACGCATTTTTTCTTTATTTATCTCAAGAAATATAGGTTTTAAATTGACGAACTGTATATATTAATATGTCTAATTTATAATGGTTATATATATATATATATATACCTAAGTTATTGAAATTAATATGTTCGTGTAAAAATTCGCTTCGTGTGGCATTTAACAATCATATTATGACTATTCGACATTCGACAATTACTGTATTAATCTTTTTAATTTATCAGTGTATGACGAAAATAATTGGTTACCCAACAGCTTTATGATTCCAGCTTGGTTGGAAAGCTAATGTGGAATCGCAAATTAACGCATACATAAGCGGCCACTGAAGTAATAAAGTGGATTAAACGTAGCGTAATAAATTTTGCCATAATATTGCCATCTGATCGTCCCTTAGATTAAAAAAATGTTCAGACCTCTTCTTAAGCGAAGTCGCCATTTTTATAACAACTAACTGAACCATATGAAAAATAGATCTAAATAAACTCACCCTCTATCTGCTTTCCTGCCGCGGCTATCGCTGCGGCAGATATGGTCGCGTTGGTAAAAAGTGATCCGTAACTAAGTTCAGGTGTCGCCAGACTAGGCTGCAAACTTGTAGTCAAAGTCCTATCCACAGCGGATTTTCCTAAAAGACTAGCCATACACAGTGGCGATGTCGCCGGTTGAGACATAGCCGCCAAAGTTACTAAGTTCTGAACACCAATGGGCGCCAGTAGGTTATCCGTCCCCGCCAAAAGTTGCTGCTGAAGAAGGGCTGAGCCACCCATCGCCTGGAGTAAATGTAACGACGTCGCGTCGTTTGGTAACACTTGGCTATAAGTTTGGGCGGGTTGTTGAAGCTGAGGACCTGCTAGGTTGTTCCAGATGTTTGCCTGTAACGCCTGCTGCCTCTTCAATTCCTTTTCCTTCTGGGTATCGGCGAACTTAACGACCAATGGAGCCGAACAGCCGTCCATGGTCTGAGATTGGTGCAGGGCTTTGATAGCGTTAAGGGCAGATTGTTTGCTTGCAAAAGTGACGAAGGCACATCCTCGTGATTGACCCGCAGTATCCCGAAGGACCGTACACTCCTCGATGGTTCCATATCCGCTGAAGAGCGCCCTTACATCATTCTCGCACAGCTTTTTGCTCAACATACCGACGAATAGCTTGCGTTCTGCAATAGAAAAAATCAAGTTAGTTTCAAAATGTTAATGGACCGTTTGACTGTAATGCGAACATTATTAATAGCCGTCTTGTTTCTGGTATAAATATTTCACCTCAAACACAAAACTGTCAAAGTAATGGCACGTCAAAAGTGTGCCAAATTCCATTTTGATATTTTTTCTGAAAGAATCGTACCTTTGCATGTACAGCAAATGCGTGGTCGTGTAAATCGCAAAATTTGCGAACACATGACGAATTATTAATGAATTACTATTCGATTGTTTGCTTGTAGTTATTAATTGACTTGTCATGTCAAGTGTGGGTTTTTATTGTTTCGTTAAAATTGTCGATACCCCATGTTCACCAAATTTACCAAATATTTTTTTGATAATAATTTTCTTTGACAAAACTTTTAATTACATTTTTAAAGACTTCTCCTTTTGTATAGAAATTATATTGTTTAAATCAAATCGCTATGAAATGGACTCATTATAAAGTGCATAAACATCGGCATAAATTTTATTATCTATTTTACTAGCCCACTATTTTCTTGCAAAAACAATCCAAATGGTTACGTTTCTTGTGTTTTTTTTTTCATTTTTACAGATTTTGGTATTTTGATTCAGAATATGAACTCCATTTTTGCGAATTAGGTACGTCAGGATTTTTTGGTTGAAGTAACATAGCCCTCGAAATGTTTTCTTGAGTAAAAATTCATATTCTAAATCGGTAGACCAGAATTTGTAGAAATAATCTGCAAGTATCTAAAAAAGTAGTGTAGTCTAGTCTAAAATGTGTCGAAATTTTCTCTGCTCAGTAACTGCAGACTGCTGAATTTCTTGCTATGAACTAACACTAGAATTTGTTAAAATTATTGAGAGTATTTTTTACTTATGCCCAGTATTATAGCTTCTCTTCTTCGTTTGGAATGTATTTTAAACGTAGCTGTGTATACTCGCAGTTTTATTGTGTGATAACTCGGGAAACCCTTTTTTTGATATCTGATTCACTTAATATAATTTGGTGTCTGCGTAGCTACCAGCTCTCGCTTGGTATAAATAATAAAATAAGTTAACAGCAAGTTAGAACATATAAAACTGATTAAAAAAGTAAAAAACCTAATAAAATCAAAATTCTCAAGATCTCAATCAACGTCGTGATCTTATTACAGTGTGCCAAATTTTGTGTATATTTTTTGAAAATTGCAACTGACATCTTCGTTAATTTTAATGTATAACATTTCACTAATTAGTCTTTTATTAAGATTGTGTTCTATATCTAAAATTTGTGGATTATCAAAGCCAAATATGAGTTGCCTTTAGTAATTGTGATGATTTTCCAAAATAAAAAGAGCTACAATTCTTACATTGAATCTTATATACAGTGTAGTTTTTGTTTTTGTTTTTAAAAAAGTAAAAAAAAATTATTAGCTTTATTGTAATATGCAAAAACTACATGTAAGTTATGTTTTTTACTTTTTTTATTCGTCTTATGTTCTAAAGGTTTGTAATTATTGTTATGTAAGTGTACTCGTTTCTTTATTGAATTTTTAATAATGTTCAATAAGCAATTGTTCCTTAAAAATTTAGTTTGAATTTTTTT
>JAUIMW010000665.1:0-15693 GCA_033557785.1 Enochrus cinctus
TTTGGCAGTATTTTAAGGCCATCTTCAGTAAAGATCGGGTAAAAATGCAAATGAAAAAAATCAACATACTATCATAGAAATTGTGAGTTGAATGAATGGTCAATCTAAGAACATTATTTTGATCATCAAGATTATAGAACCATCACTGAATATTACGATTAACAATGATTAAATTAACAAAGGAAAGAAAGAGTCCCCATAGCTAAAACAAAATTAACTAGTGTAAGTTCTGAGTTGTGTGTAATAAAATAATCAAATAAAATTAGTTAACATTTATTTCTTCTCACGACAAATATATTATTATTCATTATAAAAAAGTAAAAAAATCATAAAATCTTATATAACTAATTTCTCTACGTTATTACAAAACTAAAAAATGATCATAAATATACAACTTTCATTAATGCACAATTTTCCATTTAGAAGGCTTTTCACAAGATTTATTTTTTCCGCACAACCTATTAAACGTACTTTCAACAGGAAAACCCACAATTTCTCTTTCTTCCTGAATCCGGAAGGAAAACGTACTTTCATGACTTCCTACAAAATATCTAGCGTACGTACAAATAATTTGATCTATTATAGCTACACCTCCATCTTTATATTTTTTCTTAATGCTTTTATTTGGCTTGTACTTAAGCACTTTAAACTCTTTACCTATAAAAATTTCTAATTCTTCAAATTCATTTTCAGGGGCATCCGTAGCAATAAAAACAGTTTTTAAATCGAGTCTTTTTAGTAATTCTCTTATTTGTTCGGCGGCTCCTTCCAAGCTGGGTACCTCATCACGTCTGCTATAAACAAAATCTCTCCTTCGAAGGTGAACTGCTAGATAAGGTCCTCCCCTAGCGTTGCGTCTAAGCTTTTCTTTCCTCCAATCAATAGGTAATATGGTATTGTCCCATTCATCCGTAGAATTTAAAAATGTCTCCCTAAAATCGTCCGCTATTTGTTTTAACTCTTTATTAAATCTCATGCTTCGCCTAGCTTCCCAATACGTAGAATCTCCGTACATATCGTGCAAAACAATTTCACCATGATCAAACATAATTGTTTTTGCACTACTTGTTCTTAACAAGTCTGAAAGTTGGGAAACATGCCCATGAAATGACAAGCATGATATGTTGTCCGAAGTAAGATTTGCGTAGAAAAAGAAGTTCGTTCGTTTCTCTTCTACGCAAGGTTCCACGGACATACCGTCTTTAAAGTCGCCTGTTTCAAACATCTGATAAAAGTGCTGTAAGATGTAAACTTCATCTATTTTAATTGGGGGATTTTTCCACTGGTATTCTTCAAAGAATTCGTGCATTTCAATTACAGGGGCAAATGTTTTTAAACTATTCAAGTCAAAGAAATTAGACCATGGTATGTGTTCCGAATTTTCTTTTTGCCTCCAATGATATAAATTCGTCCAGGGTGGCAGCACCAGCTTGAAGTTGTTTAAGTCGGGAGATTCTTTCAACTTGTGGGCAAACACAGCCCATCGCACGTAGACATCTCTTCGTAAATTGAAGCCTTCCGGTGGATTGACGTCATAAAATAAGTACCTGAAAGTGTTTGTAGAATTATTGTCTCGGAAATCTTTAAAGAAATAAATAACGTGAAAATCCAGCAAGGTACCTTATGTTATTGTTTTTACTAACTCCGCAGTCTGTATCATCTAAAGAGCAGAATTCTTCCTCGAAGGCTATTGCAGATTTATAAACAATAACAGCAGTAAATATTAAAAAAATATCTTTTAATTTGTTGATAAACATGTTTCTTTGGCTTTCAAACTTTATGGCACTCAAGTATTTATGGCACTTGTTTACATTTTGTTTATCGTAAAAACATTCTTCTTAACAAATTTAAACATTTGCATCACATGTGTACTGTACAAGTAGTCACAAAAATTGACATTTGTAGTTCAAACGATGTGTGGGTAGTTCAATAGTAAGGACTTGGTAGTTCAGGTAAGTGGTAGTTCAATAATAAGTAGTTCATTGGAAAGGTTACTTGTCAAAATATTTTGCACGTCATTTTTAAAAGTCGAGGGCAAACAATTTTAAAAAATGAGCAGCGAAATTAGACAAGAAGTCTTGGAACTTATGGACAGAAAGAATAAAATTGAGAATGAAATTATTCAACTAACCTCAATTTTAGAAAAGGTAAATCATTTCATTAATGTTCAAATTTAATTTAATTGCATTTGTGTTTAATACTTAAAGAATGGTGTTGGAATGAACGAACCTTTAGTAGATTCAGAAGGATTTCCATTGAAACATGTTGACGTTTATCAAGTCCGCCATGCTAGACACAGGATTATATGTTTGCAGAATGATCACAAGGCACTGATGAAACAAATTGAAAATGGTCTACATGGATACTATAGTGCTACTTCACAGGATAATACAAGTAACTCAAATGATGTTGAAATGCGTAGCGATAGATCTTCACTGACGGTGCATAAAATACCGTTTGCTAAAGTGGATGTTGTTACACATGGATCTCCCGCAGATTATAGTGTATGTATTTCAAATATATAAACTCTATCAAGCAACATAAAATATAACTTCTCCAAGATCTCATTCAAAAAACTTAAATTAAGAAAAGAAAGAAAGCGATGCATACTCTCCAGCCATGATGATTTAAGCTGTGAATTTGCTTTCTTTCTTATTTTCTAAAAATTCACTTTACATCCAAACATAACTATAAGAACATTAAACTTAAAGTTAATCAGTCGACTATTTTGATGACTCAAATAACTCGAATACGTAAAGATTGCTGCTAGGATATGTACTCAAGTCATGACTGGACTTAAATCCGCACGATTTGGTTTACTGGATACACGCATATATAGATTTGTCTTAAAACTTTAATCTCGAAACTTTCAACTTAACTAAATACTCATATCAAAATAAAACTACTAGAAATATTTGACTCATTACATCACTACTTAAAATATTCCTGGTTATTTTTAAATGGTTTATCAGTTTTCTCTCTTTTCAGGGACTACAACAAAATGATTTGCTGGTTGAATTCGGATCAGTAAATTCAACAAACTTCAAAAACATTACGGACATCGCTGCTGTTGTACAACATTCTGAAGGTCAGAAAGTAAACATCAAAATTCAAAGAGGTGAACGATACATCACGATGGCATTAATTCCTAAAAAATGGCAAGGTCGTGGACTTTTGGGTTGTAATGTTGTACCTCTATCATAGATTAATTTTGTTGCTTTAAATACTTTTTAATAATTAATATGTAATACTGTAGCTATAATAAATATACAGTGGGACATTTTCAGTTCAGAATAAAGCAACATATTATATTTTTATTAACAAAATTCTAATATATATTTATTTAAATATAACTTTAACTTACATACTCTATTGTTCTGTAAAAGCTATGATACAGTAAGCAAAAACTCTCAAACGTATAACAACCTGAAAACGAACATTTGTTTACAATTAAAAAAATAGTAAATATAATCAAAACTTGGAATACTGTTACAAAATATATAAATTTAAAGAATTATTATTAATAAAATACAATAACAATAAATATTTCTAAAAAACTAACACATAAAAATTAATATTTTAATAATTTAAAATATTTTATGACGCGAAAATTTTTTTTATAACATCAACGTAAACATTTTAAAACATTTCAACAAAAATAAACATTGTTCAAAATTATCTTACGCAATATGAGCAAAGTGATGTAAATTCTGTTATATCACAACCTGTATAAAAAAAAGCGTTTTATAAATTCAACTTTTGAAAAACTTTTTTTTGCGATCTTCTATTTTATTTCTTAACGTGTCCGACAATAAATTATGGTAATTATTTCCATTTCCGGGACTTTGAATAACTGCTACTTGTGCTAATGAAACGGCTTCAGAATTCACGTTAGCAGGCAAGACTGCAAGCTGAGGTATAGAAAATTTTTGAATTCCGTTGCTATTAACATTCAAAGTAGTAGCAAACGGAGTGCTTTTTGTAGGAGCTAAATTGGTAATAACTGTAGGAATTAGAGCTACAACATTATTGACCGTCGATAAAGGAACTATAGGAACATATTTGTTCGATAATGTTGTTGCTTCTGGCAATGCTTCCTTGGCTGGTGTCACAGATGAAGTATTAGAATAATTCATATCTTTCATTATTTCTTGAATTTGTTGATCTAAAAAATGTATGCTTAGTAAAAATTGAAACAAAAAATTTTTTTTTAATTTACTTGTTTTTGGATCCCGAGAAGCACAGCAATTGTCATGCAATAATAATATCCTCTTCAACAACTCAATTTCTTTTCGCAATTCACTATTTTCTGCAACCAACATTTTATTGGCTCCCTTTAATTTTGACATTTGCTTTTCCATGTTAATAAGCCAGCACTTTTTTTTCTCCCGTGCCCTTGATTGAGCTGCCCTGTTTATCGCACGTTTCCTTTCTAAAGTGTCACTACATGCTTTATCATTTGAACTATTTTGTTTTTTAGCATCATTTGTGGCTTCCTCTGTTGCACTCCTTTTTCTCGAGGGTTTCAACAGGTAAGTTGTTGATATTTCATACACGTCACTGCTAGAAGGTTCATTCAGTCCTAATTGACTCAGAGATTCTTCGTCGAAGGATTTTTGTTTACTTTTAAGAGCATTCTTTATTTTCGTCTTAATGTCTGTTATTTCTTGCCTGTTTAGGGACTCTGGAGTCTTGTTTCCTATATGATTGTCTTTTTCATTGCTTTGAGTTCTTCGTATAAGCAAACTACTTTTTAAACTAATAGGTGTCTTGTTGACGTTTGTGTTGATATCATTATTTCCGTTTATTTTAATAACTAGTTCGTCTTCGTTAACTTTATCACAAGGAGGTGTATCACAGATTTTTGTGGTGCTACTCAATAATTTGTCATGGGTTGAAAGAAGATTCTCGTCTATGGAAGGCACTCGGCTAATTGAAAATGTTGAGGTGCTTTGATACTTGTTCGTTTCTTCAATGGGTGGATATATTTGAGGTGTGTGAAGCGTGTCATCTTGTGATGCTTCTGGAATGTGTAAAGAACCAGTTTTTCCTGACTCGACAGCTTTACGGAAAGTTTCTTCGAAGGGATTGACGTTTTGAAGATCTTGAAAAAGTCCAACCTCCTCACAATTTCGTATGAACCGAGTAGGTGTGGGAGTTTGATCAGCTATTATGAAAACAAACAATGGGTACAATCAGTGAAGATTACTCCTAACATTTTTTAGTGAGTCAAGGCCACTTACCGACATAAGCATTTTTACAATTTAACTCCAGATTTAAGTTCATATCATGCTTTTTCTGGTGAATATTTAAGTGATCTTCATTTGTGAATGTCATGAGGCATCCTGCGCTAGTACAAGCAAAAGGTTTTTGAGTCTCTCCCATAGTAAACAATGCAATTTTTAATACACTGCACAATTTCTTCTAACAAGTTACCACAAATGCACAAAGCTTAAGAGCAATGTGTCATTTTACAATAATGATCGAATGTCTACATGTTGTTAACGTAATTTAGCGTCTTTTTATACGGAAATAACAACACCTGTTGTAATAAAACGCGTTTTAAAAAGACGCAACTGTCACCTGTCAATTTTGCTAAAACGTCAAAATAGCAGTCGGTTCTAACACCCAGAGTCACGTTACTTGATGTTTTTGTTTCCCCGCCCTTTTTTTATTGTTCAAAAAAGTTGCTTTAAAAGTTTTGTTTTTAAGGTAGTATTCGTTCTTAAGAATTGCAATGTCTTATTTATTTGTACCTTATAAATTATTAGATGGATTTGTTAATACAGCCAATAGAGTTAACGTAAGTAAACCATATATTTAAATAATTTCTCAAAAGTATAAGTATTTACAAGAAAATAAATTAATTTGTACTAATAACACTGTTATTTATGTTTTCTCTTGTGCTGCTTGTGGATTAGATGGTGTTTCGGGGTTTCCTTCGACTTTTTTATTGGTAGCTGCCAACATAAGCTCATACAACTGAACTATTTGTTCATCTCGAAAATCGGCTAAGGAGGTCTCTTCTAACGGGTGTATTATAGGAGTTTCAAGTTTTGGTTTAGGACCTTCAACACCTAGGTCTCCAGCTAAGACTATTGCATACCTCTGAAACAATAAAAATATTAATTTTTGAAAAACGGTTCTCAGTAGTGTATTGTCTTTTCTTACATTCTCGAATTTATCCAAACTCTTATTTATCTAAGCCATCAAAACATCTCCCATTCATTTAAACATGTGACATACATATTCATTATCGGTCGATGTAATTTGGTTAATGTCCGCAAGACCATAAAATATTATTTTTAACCACTAGATTATTTGAAACAATAATGCTCAAAGTCAGGGTTACTACTTACTGAAACTAGTGGTCTCGTCTTATCAGTAAAGAAATCGCCATGATGCCATAAACGATATTAAACACAGGTTTATTTCACTCCACCAAAATAAGCATGTTCATCCATTACATTAATTTCTATTTAAAATAAATTTAATAAACCAAATATAAGTTATTGATATTAAAAATACATCATCTGCTATTAGTCAAAATTACATATATTTCAATGTAATTAAACACAAATTGTCTCTTGATATACCATATTGTACATAAAGAATACAAGATATGGCTAAGGATATCAAAGATCAATGAAATGAAAAAATTAAAGGAATCCAATTTGGGTTGCAGATAGATGAAGCTACGAATAATAATAAGGATACTCATTTGATATGCTATGTACACTTTATAAATGCAGGAGTGAATGCTTTAGACCTTTTTGACATTTTGATGGATTCATATCTGAAAATAATTTGAATTGTCCTAAAAGCATTGATATCTATACTGTCGGAGCTCATTCTATCTACCTTGGAGGTTTACAGACTCTTATTCAAAGCAAATCACCAAATGTACTTGTGTCATTATATTATTAATAGAGAAGCACTTTGCGTCAAAGCATCGAGTTGAGCACTGAAACAGGTGTACTCGTACTATTGCAATTGAAAAAAGACTAGGAAGAGTTTGCAAAAAACTAATATATAAGCAAGTTAAACATGATTTATATGTAAACTTCTGTATTAATTTTTTTTTATTTTTTGTGATTTAGAAAATATTAAGGGGTTACCAGACCTTTTCCACACAAGAGTAACGAGCTGCATAAACATACAAATATCCCACAAATAAAAAGTAAACATAACTATTTCTTTCTTTATAGGTATGTATGTGAATTTCGTAAATTGGTAGGCGAGTTGCTAATGGTTGAGATTAATATACTTATTTCAACTACCCAATTAAACCTTATCGGATACAAGAAATATAAAAATGATTAGTGTTGTGACATAACATTTGGTAATGTCCCAAAAAACTGAACACTTTGAACTTGGCACTGTGAGTGAAACTAGAGTGATGCTAGAATATACTAAATAATGTCGATTTTTATAGACTCAAGCTTTTCAAAAGATTTATTACATCCTATTGAGTATCATTTTATTACCACTCTGTTGCACATTCTCATAGTTATATAACCTTTAAGTACCAACTTGTGGTCTGACAGACACTTTTAACAGTTCGAAGTCTATCAATAAAATAGAGGCTTTTAAATTTAAGTTTAAAATTAATAATAAATATGAAAATTTCTATATTTTAATTTACTTATACAAAAACTAGATACATGAAGGATATCCTGTTGCAAAATAAAACCAGGGCCCTCTTAATGAGCCATCAGAAAAGCATTAGGTTGGAGTATCTCATCAATATAACCTGGTCTAGAAAATTTGTAAGAATATACATCTTCCAGTTGCTTCAAAGTGCAAGTTTCTTAGCTGTGGCGCTGTTCATGTCCTCTGTTGCAGAAACAATTGTACAACTTGCCACTTTTATTGAGGCACAGTTATTCTCTGGAGTGGTGTGCATGATTTTCTACTTGTAATACTGATGTTCTGAAATTTATTCCATACTTGTCGAATGGTAGGTTGACTTATTTAAAGCAGGTAGACTACATACCTTCTTGCAATAGTGCAACTTCTACATCCAATAGCCTTCCAAGAATATTGTTATTCAACTGAATTGGTGTAAGAATATAACTAATTCAATCACACATTCATTCGATTTAACATGTTTGGGTTTTTTCATTGAACACAATTTTTTTTGAGAAAAATATGTATTGTGGTATCATTATAAATATACATTGTTCAGTAAATAATACCTATTTTGTTGTGCAATGGTTTACTTTTGTAAGGATAGCTGTATAACTCTCATATAGAGAAATGTTAGGTTTCCTGTTGTTCTCCGAAATAAGAATAAAATAAAAAATTTAATAAAAGTAAACATTGTCAATGCAAATAGGCAAAATGTCACGATAGTATCCCAGGGAGTAACTCCGTCATTGATGAATCTTTCTTAAAGATTTTGATTTAAATTCCAAAAACCTGTTGCGCATAAAAATTATACAAATATCTTAATACTTACAGTCCATTCGCTCATAAAAACATTTGCTTCGTGCGGAGTGCATTTCTTGTGTCTCCGAAATTCATCTCTTGCATAAGTTGTACCTAACGCTTGCATTTCAGATGGCAAAAATTTATGCAAACGAAGAATAGTTTTATATAATTTTTTTACTCTCTGAATATGCCTTGCAGGTCCGGAAAAAGACATATTTTATGTCAATTGTTATTTTAAATGAACTTAGAAAGAAGAGTCAACAGTATTTGACATTTGGGGTTGCTTGACAAATGTTTGACAGTTAATAAAGTGGGGTTAGGTTATAAAACAATATAAGCAATAATAACACTATGTTGATGGTTTGAACCTCCATGGCTTGCACAAAAAAAGCAATACTTTTATTTAATTTTTTACGAGTATAATCATTTCAAAATACACATAATTTAAATGTTTTTTTTCTATTAATTTTTTTGTTTAGTTCAATAAAACTTCCAGAAAAAAAACTACGTTTTATTTACTTTACAATTTAGACAGTCCTATTTCTCAGTTGGTAAAAATGCCGCAAGTCCGTGATTGACGTTAGTGACATTTTGACAACTCCTGATTGTTGCATTATAGTAGTAGTAACATTTTATTTTTTAATTTGTTGTGTGACGGGTTGTTACGCATTCTAAAAACATTCATTTGACACCTCTAAAATGGTAAGTAGAAGTAGAAATTGTGTTTTTAACTGTGGTCAGCATTAGTTTGACGCGTGGCCCTCCTCTTGGTAATGGGTACCTTCCAAGGAGGTTACAACTGGACCATAAACTATGCTAACCTTTTCGGACAATTTTCGGTAAAACTTTCGATCTACCATTGATTAATTTTAATTGATAATCGTATAATATATTTAGCTTTTTATTTAACAACAATATCCATCAATTGGCTCTCATAGAACACTCAAAATTGTTACACCCACTTTGTTTATTTTGATTGTATATTTTTCGCAACTGCCAAAATTTTCTTTGTATTGTTTCAAAAGTTGATGAAATACTCCCACAGACATTACAATATTAAAATACCTAGAATATTGAAACTATTTTCCTTCTTATGTTATCAGCTAATAAACCATTAAAACATATCAACAACTATCTTTATCTACTATATTAAATTGTACTCATAAATGTTTTCTTTGTATATTCAAGCTGCTACTTATTCCAAAATTTAAAAATACAGCAATTTTTTCTTTCAGCCAACAACTCCGCAACAGATGTCTCCTGTTGAGGAGCAAGAAAAGCTCCTCGAAGAAGCAACCAGCCAAGTTAAAGCGCAAGCTTTTCAAATGAAGAGATGTCTTGATAAAATCAAACTAATGGATGCCTTGAAATTCGCCAGTGCCATGTTGGCCGAATTGCGCACTTCACTACTCTCACCCAAAAGTTATTACGAACTATACATGTCAATAACAGACGAGCTGAGGCATCTAGAGCTTTATCTTCTTGATGAAACTACTAAAGGAAGGAAAGTCACTGACCTCTATGAACTTGTACAATACGCTGGAAACATTGTCCCCCGCCTATATCTACTCATTACGGTTGGAATTGTATTGATTAAAACAAACAACGCTTGTCGAAAAGATGTTCTGAAAGATTTGGTTGAAATGTGCAGGGGAGTTCAGCATCCATTACGAGGACTTTTTTTGAGAAATTATCTTCTACAATGCACCAGAAATGTCCTACCTGATCACCCTGATGTTGAAAATGATAATGACATGCCCGAAGGCACCGTTAAACACGCGATCGATTTTGTATTGATGAATTTCGCTGAAATGAATAAGCTTTGGGTTAGAATGCAGCATCAAGGGCACTCACGAGAAAGACAGGCACGTGAAAAAGAACGTGAAGAATTGCGTATTTTAGTAGGTACAAATTTAGTAAGATTGAGTCAATTAGAATCTGTTACTCTTGAAAAGTACCAAAAATCAGTGTTGCCTGGTATTTTAGAACAGGTAGTTAGTTGTAGAGATGCCATAGCTCAAGAATACTTAATGGAATGCATCATTCAAGTTTTTCCAGATGAGTTCCATATACAAACCTTAAATGCTTTCTTAAAATCCTGCGCTGAACTAGAAGAGGGAGTTAATGTTAAGAATATAGTTATAAGTCTTATGGAACGACTTGCTAGTTTCAGTCAAAGATCTGATGGAGTAGGAGGTTCTGATAAAGGTGGTCCGCCCGGTGTACCCTCAGACGTCCAGCTTTTCGAAGTGTTTTCAGATCAAGTAGCGTCCATAATTGCTAATAGGCAATATTTACCTTCTGAGGATATGGTAGCCCTGCAAGTTTCTTTGGTAAATTTAGCGTTGAAATGCTATCCAGATCGAGTCGATTACATTGATAAAGTTATGTTGACAAGTGTCGAAGTATTCCAAAGGCTCGGATTAGAACATTTGGAATCTAATTCGATGGTGGCAAAAGAACTGCTTAAACTACTAAAAATTCCAATTGATGCCTACAACAACCTTTTGACCGTTTTAAAACTGCAACACTACACAGCTTTAATGCAACATTTAGATTATTATGGGCGTAAATCCTTAAGTATCTACATTTTAACTAATGCTTTAGATAATGAGACGATCATTCCTACAGAAACACAAGTAGAAGCTGCTTTAAATCTAGTTGGTACAATTGTTAGCGACCAAACGGATCAACCCAACGGAGAAATAGATTTGGAAGAAATGGCTGAAGAACAAAGTTTGCTTGCAAGGTTCATTCATCAGTTTAGGGGGTCTACACCCGACCAACAATATTTGATTTTATCTGGAGCTCGAAAGGTACATATTTTTATATTTTTTTTAATTATACTAGAAAGCAACCTCCCATTCATTTTGATTTTAATTTAAAATTTCGTGTTTTCCTTAATTGCAGATTCTAGGTAATGGTGGAGCCTTGAGAATAAAACATACTTTACCTTCGTTAGTTTTCCAAGCTTATCAACTTGCATATAAATACAAAGAAATTCAAAAAGAAGATGAAATGTGGGAAAAGAAATGCCAGAAAATTTTCCAATTCTGCCATTCAACTATCACAGCTCTTGTAAGAGCTGATTTAGCAGAGCTGCCATTGCGATTGTTTTTGCAAGGCGCTCTAGCTATCGACCAAATAGGGTTTGAAAACCACGAAACTATAGCATACGAATACTTATCACAAGCTTTTACACTTTATGAAGATGAAATTTCCGATTCTAAAGCACAATTAGCAGCAATTACTCTTATTGTTGGCACTTTAGAACAGATGAGCTGTTTCTCTGAAGAAAATGCTGAACCGCTGCGTACACAATGCGCTTTGGCAGCAAGTAAATTGCTCAAAAAACCCGATCAGTGCAGAGGAGTAGCTACATGTTCACATTTATTCTGGAGTGGCAAAAGTTTGGCCAGTAATCGGGAGGAAACTCGTGATGGCAAACGTGTATTGGATTGCTTGAAGAAAGGTCTTAGAATTGCTAAACAGTGTATGGACATGAGCGTGCAAGTACAGCTTTTCGTGGAGCTCTTAAACCATTATATTTATTTCTTTGAGAAAGGTAATGACCAGGTCACGGTGCAAATTTTAAACCAGGTCATTAGCAAAATTAGGGAAGAATCTCCCAACTTGGAAAGTAGCGAAGAAACGGATCAGATAAATAAGCATTTTTTGAATACAATAGAGCATTTAAAGCTGAGACTGGAAAATCCTGATACTGAAAACAGCACTGTTTCGTACGAGGGTTTGGAAATATAAATGTACATTTATAGGCATTTTAATTTGTAAACTACTTTTGACTAGAATCGTATGGAATTGTATTTTTTAAATTTTATATATATTATATGAATTTCTGTTAAATATAATCTTGTATTATTTATTTTAAATTGATTATCTTTTTCAATTTATTACTATTATTATATAAATTAAATGTACATTTGAGCAATTGTAGACTATAAATAATTAGGTATTTTTCGTTAAAAAATACTTTCAAGTTGTTTCAGATATTTTAGATTTATTGTTATTACATTTATATTAAATATATGTATATTGTGAATCATTATATAAATAAAATAATAATTGTGCTATTTGGACTGTAGTTTTTATCACAAGTTACTTAAAGTAAATAACTTGAGATACAAAGGGTATTAGAAAATGGGCTCAGTTATTCATTAGCAGTGAGAATTTGAAGTGCTTGTGATGAAAGTGTGGTCATGAAATGAAATAAGTTTTGCATTATAATTTTGTGCTTGGTTTTAACATATACAATACAATTTTATTCGGCCAAATAAAGAACTAATTCTTACAAACACGTTAGAGAAAAAAATTAAATTTTTGGAAATATATTTCTACTCATAAATTCCTGGATCGAATACAAGAGGTTTTCCAGTAATTTCTCTTGTATTGTATTCTTGAATATATTTCGATTGAGGTCTGTTAGTTGCTTTGATGTTTATTCCCCATATTAGATATTTTTGCTCGTTTCTCAGGAGGCAGGGGCCTTGACTGAACCAATATAATATTTTTTTCCTTTAATAAATGAAATAGCGAATGCGCAATGAGATAAATTTATGCAGAACCCGTAGGGGCTACTAGTAGTTGTAGATCGAAATCTAGGAAATATTGATAAGCTTAGCTAAAAACGCACAAAAAATAATTCATATCTACAGCATTATATTTTAATTCTATTGACTTTGTTACAACTATGAGTAATAATAAAATTAGACACAAGATTTCAGTTCTAATTTCGCTTATACATATGCTCAACAGTGGGTGACTTGAGAGGTGATAGAATTTCTAAGACTCTTTTTCTGGCATCCTGACCAGCTATAATTTCTCTTATGTTATTGTAATGTTTAGCTTTCATTTTATTGTAAGCTTCCCCTTGTACATCAGTGTTACCGCTAACCCGTCTTTGGATCATGCCTTCTGCAGAATTATTGTAAATACGGCCGCTGCTTATCTGTCTGGGTTTGTCATCAGTTTGCCGTTCAGGTTTTGATTGTTTCCTGTGAGGGTCAGTGCTTACGTGTTTTCGCATTTTTATTTCGTTTAGTTTGTCACCTTGAGTTGGCTCATAAAGAACTCTATCATCAAGGCAATGTCTGTTGGAATCTGCACTTAATTGACGATATTGTCGATGTCTTTTATTTGGATTTTCTTCATATATTTTTCTCGTGGAATTCGAGTTTGCCCCTAAAAAATAAAGATATATATAGGTGTAAAATTAAATTATAGATGAATATTCAAGACAGTAATTTCAACGTACCAAATATAGTGTTATTCTTTCAGGGGAGAATAACACTAAAACTGAATGGGTAGTAGAATGTCGTATAAAATATGTCTGACATCCAGCCTAAAAATAGTTTCAATAAAAATTTCTTTACTTTTTATTCTGATATTAGACTGGATGTTTATTACAAATATAAACGTTTTATAACAAGTGAAACATGATACATAATTTAGCCTTTAATACAAATTAAAAAAAACTTACTATTACATCCCATACAATAGTTATATAAGTAGGAATAATCCAAATAATTCCTACAATTATATTCGACTCCTTGTTCATCTAAATAATTTTAATATTACTATACAAATAATAAAATAATTACCTTGTACTTTACTGAGGATTTTTTTAATATGTTGTATGTCTTTCTCTTTTCCGGCAGAACGATGTTCATAAGTGTTTTTTCGTTTATGCGCAGAGTCAGCACTTGATATATGCATTTTCAACTGGGTATTCATCATACGCCTTAGTGACTCATCTGGTCTAGAAAATGAAGACTGGCGATCCTCTTCCTTTTTTCTCATCATTTGCATTTTTTTACGTTCCATTGGCAAAACTTTACTGTAAATACCGTATTTATGGGCTGGAATTTTGTCACCTTCACCAAAATGTTGAATTCTAAAATTTATATACATATAAATATATATCAAATAAATGAGATAAACATACCTGTATTGACTCCCTTGCCGCCATAACCAAGTTTCAATTTTTTCTAACCAACCCTGCTGTTGACCAATAACAGAACCAGGTCTGCACATTCTCATCCAAGCTATAGCCTCTCGTGCTGTGAAACGATAGTGCTTTATTATATAGGCACCAATTAAAGAACCTGTTCTTCCCAGCCCAGCCTAGAAATATTAATAAAATAAGTGTTTTAA
Source organism: Enochrus cinctus (assembly GCA_033557785.1). Classification (NCBI taxonomy): domain Eukaryota; kingdom Metazoa; phylum Arthropoda; class Insecta; order Coleoptera; family Hydrophilidae; genus Enochrus; species Enochrus cinctus. The sequence goes on from JAUIMW010000665.1 coordinate 14,605, forward strand.
TTTTTTTTTCTATAATCTTCACCTTGCAGTGAACAGCTATGGCATGAGGAGTCTTTTCAGATATATCCAAAAATCTCAATAAAATAGACTTGGGTGGTGTTGTTCCATCAGGAAATATTAAATCGTAGTGATTAATTCCTGCATTTGTGAATCTGCAAAACATTTAAAGTAGAGTAACGTTTTATAAATCATTAAAAACGAACCCAGCCGCATCGTAAACCTTATTGTTTAAGCGAATTACTGTAGTAATATCGTTTTTTTGAAAATATTTAATGTAAAAGCTTGGTGGGTGGCTATTCATAATTTCATTGTCTGTAGGCCCAATAAATGCAAGAAATTTTCTTGGTAGAAGCCAATTCATATCACCATTTTGTAACTTATCGTATGTGTCATATTCAAGAACATTGAAGTCATTAAAATTGAAGAACCTAAATGAACGAGCTTTTTCTACAGCTAACAAACAATCCAACAATCGCAAGGTGTACTGAGAAGTTCCTTGTGAAGCGTCCACAAATGTTCTGTAAGGTCCTCCTGCATTAAGGAGCATTCTATAAACTTGTCTCGGTTCTAAGTCCAGATAGATAACAGCAAAAGAACCAATAAGGTATGCCGAATTGACTCGTGTACACTCGTTGTTTCTTGTGTAATAAACAATTTTCTTGTTGGGCGGAGTACATTGCAGGAATGAGTTAAGCTTGCAGCAAAATTTGTACAAACACGAAATATTTAGAGGTCCAAAATCGAAATAGTAGCTCATATAAACTAATTCGTCATCTGTGCAAAAGTATAATGCATTTGATGTGCACTTGATAACTTTTTTCAAATCATCGTACATTACAGCAAAGAACAATCTGCCTTTTATTATTTCAGTGATATGTTCTATCTCAGAATCGTAGTAAAACTCATCCATATCCATTTGGATTGCCGGTGGGAGTTTCCCAAGATCTTCTGGCGTCTTATTCAGGGAAATAGGTAACAGGGCTTCAGATCGTCACTGCAAAGTACGATGAAAGCCAAAAAGTGCAATGTATAGTTAATACAGAATGCCGAAAATAGAAATATACCTTTTCGTAGGACTTTATTCATCTT
>JAUIMW010000666.1:0-15690 GCA_033557785.1 Enochrus cinctus
ACCTTTGAAATTGAAATTATCACGGATTTAAAAAAAATGTGAGAGAAAGTCTCATATAGCGACCACTCGCGTGTTAATAATACTTATTGCTTTCACAGGAAAAATAAAAGAATCATATTGCTCTGAAATTATATATAATACATATTATAGGATAGAGTAATTTGCGTTGTGAGCACATTAGCAAAATTAAACAAGAAAAACAATATTGCAAGTTTTATTGCAATAAAATGTATTATAAAGAATACATTTTTCGAAAATATATAGCAATACATATAATGTAAGAATGTAGATGTTCGTACATCAAAGTAGTTTTGCACCTGTTGCACTTATAAGAAAGATTATAAAGAAACAAAAACCTGTAATCAAGGAAAGAAAATAGAATGACTTAAATATGCTTACAATTTTTACCTGTATTACCTAAAAATGAATATTCAAAAGAAATTACTGTATATCAAACGTTCTACTTTTTTAAGTATACTAGTAGTCCTCATTGCTAACTATCTCACCGAGATGCTGTCAGCCTATTGCTCCTATAGTGATGGCCAAAATGACTTCAAAATTATGTCAGAATGAGTACTCGTTGAATAGAGCACTTTGTGAAAAACCATTCCTTAAAGTGCGCCAAGCAGTGTTACCAAATTAGTCCTATATCATATAGATGGCATTATCGGACAAGAGCCAATTAATTTAAACTAATTTATCCTATTTTTATAAACTTAGTTTCATGCCTAAATAATTTCAATACCTATATTTTTTAAATAATTAAGTCGCTGATCTCTTTAAACTACATATATTATTTAAACAATAAAATAAATATTTTTCTAGAAAATAATCAGCGATCCATAGTATTTCATTCTAAACAAATAGTTGAAAACCTGATCAAAATCGGTTAATAAATAACTTAAAAAAAAGAACTTTTTAAGTAATACTACACTAGATAAAATACAGAGTACCTGGTTCCCTAATTTTATGATATTTTTCTAATTGGCATCGCATTGAAGCTACTAAAACATTAATTTATCAACAACAAAACATGCTTATATTTATTTCATATTGCATAGGTCAGTTTTCAGCCCATATTTTATATTTATTTCAGTGGATTTTAATCTAAAAATTACACGAAGAATGTTCTATAGGTCATGTCAAAAAAGAGTTTTCACTATAAAATCGAAGAACATTGCTTAATTGTGATCAAAAACAGCATATATCCTTTTTTTAAGTACACCTCTCTTGAACCTTTCTAATTACCACATTGGCAGACAATTTCGATTATAGCTGTCATAGCGAAGTTCAGGAAGTAGCATGTGAGCAATTAATTGCTTTTTATATTTTATCGCTAAATCACTATTAACAATCAACAAAATGGATATCTGAGGAATGGAATAGGTGAATCCCAACTGTACAGTTTGTGATCTGTTGTACTGTAATCCCTAAACAAATCAACGCCAATTAAATAAAGAATTAATAATTATTACACTCAAAACAGTGGTAAAATAGTTTAAGTCAATTTAAAGGAAGAATATTGAAGCATTCAAGATACTGGCAAATATGAAATAGGTGTTTCTGCTTTGGTATCGGTTTAATCAAAGAATCTAACAATCAAGAAATACAGAAGCTGACAAGCAGTAATCTATTATACCTTATATAAGTAATTATATAAGGACAAAACAATCTCAACAACTTGTTACTGATGCCATCAACACCAATTGATTCAGACCCATTCTCCAACAGCCGTGAAATATCGTCATCTGACACCTCTCAAAAATAGAATTAATCAGAAATTACAAGTTTTTTGTTTGATGAAAAATAATCAATTATAACGACATCAGAAGTCATGCTCTTATGAGCTGCAATTCTGCTGGAATGACTACATGTCTGGCATCTCTATACGACATAAGACACCTTAAATTCGATCAAACCTCCTTGGTAGTCTTCAACTGGAAATTGGAAGAAATAGGTTTTTTTCACTTTATGAATGGCATATAAAGTATAATGTTGCTTATAGTAAATCAATCAATAAACAGCAATCACAGCCATGGAGATGAAATCATCCTTAAAAGTATTGCAGCACTTCAAGTCAAACAAGTCTAAATTCTAATAAAACTATAATTTCAATTGCAGGACCAAAATTACACATCCCTTATAAAACTTCTTGTTCTTGCATATAATGGACAATTTAATATGAGTTATCTTAATATAATATAAACTATCAGAAAATTATTTTAATAAACATAATAGATGTTGATATAACATATAAACCAGCATAAATGTATCAGTACAATATATTGACAGATAACACTATCAACATTCACAAACTACACCACTAAGCGCAGAATTACCAGGTAGTTTCACTCAGCAGGACACAAATGATGAAATCATATTTTGTTTGCAACCTTGATAATATGTTCACCCATTCTCCAGTTCATATTTGTGTAGAAGCAAGATTGAGCTTAGACTTCATGTCCTCATAAACTTGAAGAGAACCAACCTTATTCTCAAGAATCTTGACGGTTTTCAAAAACATGCATGTTTGCATTGCTGTTGATTCATTTGTTGGCATTTCTTCACCTTTTTTTTATGTATCTACTTTTGTTTTTTTTTTTCCTTTGCATACTGCCTCAGAACCCTGTAGAACAATTTTTGATTTTCCTTGCTGCTTATTTTTAACTTCTCTTTGAAATGTTTCCAACCTCTTCTTGATTTCTATATTGTAAATGATTTAATTTGCATCTCTGTATGAAAGGCTAATATAAAATATTTTTAAAACATTAAATATGCCTCCTTCACATAATAATATCACATCTTAAAAAATCTCCCTAAATTGGTAAATTTCGTATACATTCAGTAGAAATTTTAATTATTTCAGGTCACTTTTATTTTATTTTGTATATGAATACTATGAGATATGAGCGGCACATTTAAATGAAATAATCATTTAATTTTAATTAATTGTCTGATAATATTCAACACGACCTATCATTAAAAAAAGTATAATATAAAGGTGACCTTAAGTTTTTACAGAAATTAAGAAAGCTTTTTAACAAATGTTTTGTTGTCTTTTAAAATATCCGCCTTAACATCTATACACTCTTGTATTTGTTCATTTCAACAATAAAAACATTTCTTTCACTCTGAGGTTGGCTTCTTCGTTTACAGACCGATAATTACTTAATAACTACAGCTATTGTCCTAATTCTTCTTCATTTCCACATAATATTGTGACAAATTTAAGCCCTTGTGACTATTCCTGTTGGCAACAGGCAAACAATTATTGAAATTTACCTTTTGGCAAAATCAATAGATCTGATATATAAAGTAAATAGACAATTGTTTCTTAAGATAAACAAATGGAAAACTACAGTAAGATTTATGAAAATTAATACACATCTGGACGTTGCTACACAAATTATAGTTTGCACTTGAGACGAGGTAGTAAGAAGATCATTGTGCAAATTATGAAGCCATTTGTCGGAGGTGTGAGGAACATTGCAAAATATTCAAAAATAGAGTAACAAACATATTAATTTACAAAAACATACTCCAAAAATCCAAATACTTTATTCACTGAAGGAAAGCACCTGCAAAATATAGCCACAATCAATCAGTAAAAAAGTGCAAAATTGACAGATAGTCGGATGAATTTTTCCGTAAATAATCAAAAAGTGTACTGTCTTCAAAAAAGCAATAATCATTAAAAAATGTTGAATGGTGTAATTTCAATAGATATTTTAATGAGCCACAGATGTTATATTTTTAAATTTAATAAATTTATGTTTATTAGACATGACGAAAATAAAAACAATAAAGTATAATAAAGTAAATTTTCGTACTTATACACAAGTATACAAAAGAATATTCAACTTAATATGAAATGCAATTCAATTTATTGATATCTGCTTTGCTTGGTATAAACGACTTGAAATATATATTTGCCAATTCAAGCATGTCCTCATGATTCAAATTATTATTTGTTTCGTCATATTAAAGAATCAAGGCTTATTCGAGTAAACAATTAGCTATCGTATTTATTAATTTTTAGTTTTTATTATACTTTGTTATACTGAGAACAAAAATAAGTTTGCTTACTTTAGATGCTTTCACTTTGATTGGACCATCTAGGTATCTTGAGCGTGAAATATAATTTTTTAATGACTGACTCTGGTTTCTGAATTTATCGATTTCCAATATTGTACTTCTGATAACATTTTTCTTGCATGTAGAGAAAGATGAGATGAGATGACCAACAGCAAAGCTGCGGACTTGAACATCGTTACCTTCAAGTTTAGTTTATAGTCCATAAAATTGTTAAAGAATGTTTTTTTTTCATAATATTTTAGAATAAGCAATATTTTCATTATAGGGTACCAACATATGCTGGCTCTTGCAAATGAAGATGGTGAGTTGGCAATTTGCGACACGATGATGAAAGAAGACCGTCTTGGAATAAGAGCTCATCACAATGCTATATTTGATCTTGCTTGGATGTATCACGAGATGAAGATAGTCACAGTATCTGGAGACCATACAGCCCGGCTTCTCGACTTAACAAGCGATGGCTTACAGACTGTTCAATTGTTTAGCGGACACACTCGGTCTGTGAAAACAATTGCTTTTAGACGAAACGACTTTTGGGTTTTTTCCACTGGAAGTCGTGATGGTAGCATTATGGTAAATTTTTCACAATACAAAACTTATAGATTTTTAATCTATTATTTTTTAAATATAGATTTGGGATACACGTAGTGTTTCCTCTACATCTTCTATTCACCCTGACAACAGAATAGCTAACTCGCATGCGATTAAACGAACTGTAACCCCTAAACGGCGAAACGGAACACCTTATGTGCAAGCATGTGTATCTGGAGCAAATTCCGTCACAGGAATGATATTTCAAGATGACTACACTCTTATTTCCTGTGGAGCAGGAGATGGGATGATTAAATTTTGGGACTTGAGGAAACATTATAACTTTAGTCGAAAAGAAGCAGTTCCTAAACATATCATTCCTTATTCAGGTACTACACTAAGAAATGGGTTTAGCAATTTGCTTATGGATGAAAACTGCGTTAAATTGTATGCTAGCTGCCTTGATAATTCCATATACTGTTACAACATAGCGAGTTACAATACAGACCCTGTAATGATATATACAGGACACCAAAATAGAACTTATTATGTAAAAGCTTGTATAAGCAAAGACGGACAATATTTGTTAAGTGGGAGTAGTGACCATTTCGCTTATATTTGGAATGTTAGAAAGCCTTATCCTATAGCTAAATTGCAGGGGCACTCGGCTGAAGTAACTTGCGTTGATTGGTGCTCAAATAACTCAACAGTTGTGACTTGTTCAGATGACACAACACATAAATTTTGGAGATTAGGTTCAGAAGCGCTTCCTGATAATTGGGAAGTTATAGGAGGTGGATTGGCTGTTCCGTTAACAAATCCTGATAAAATTAAGAAACGGTCATCCAGCACGAGTCGTCCCTCTAAAAGACGAAAGAGCTGTGAGAAATGTTCCGGAGATACTGAAGCAAACTGCGAAAGCTGCAATTATAATCCAAAAGCAAGAAAACGGTTGCATCTGGATAGCTCTGATAATAACGAGAATGTTAGTGTTAAAAGACCGTGTTACTCTAGTGGTTTCAATGAAAGAATTGAAGATGTAAGGTCAATAAAAGAGGAAGAAGAAGATAAAGTTGATGAGGAAGTAAAAGAAAAGACTGTGAATACTTTAGTTAGTACACCTAGGGGTGCTGATAGATTTAGGCCTTTAGAGGATATTTCTTCACCAACTTCAAATTTGCCAAATTTTGTAGTGGATGGAAGTGCTCCTCATCTGCACTTTTCACCAAAAAAGAGGGTGGATCCTGATTGGTTGACGAAACTCACCACTGAAAAGAAAATTCGTAAAAGGTACTGTTGTAAAAGGTTTGTGTATTATTATATATTTTAAGTAACAATATTTCAGAATGTTGGAGCTAGCAGGTAATGGAAATTCCAGCGATACATCACCTCCGAAGGTGCCGAAACTGGATAGCACTCCAAAAAGCAGTCAAAAGACTCCTAGGAGAAGATTGGCGGATTCTCCAAAAAGCCCTCTGTTAAGATTTTTCAAAATTACCAGTAATTCAACTAATAAAGAAGGGCAATGTTCGACAAATACTAGGACAAACAGTTTGCAGATGAATGCTTCTGAATCTCTCTAGTCAATTTATTTTTTTTAAGTACCTATTTATTTTTTGTGTCGTTATTTTCATAAATGTTTTCGTATAGTTTCTTTTGTTATATTGCGACTGAATTTAAAAATGTTCGCTTTTTATTGCTAAGAAACTTTTAGAAAGTAAGTTTATAATAGTATTATTTTTTAAATAAACATTTGTGATATTATACATTTAGAAATATGTGATTTTTTTTGCTTTTTCATTATTAGTGTTAAGTTGTAAAAGTTTGTATGTATTTTCAATTATATTACATAAGATACAAATACATTTTATTCTATCAATACAGGTTTATATATTCTTTAATTGGAAAATCTTTTTGTTGATTACAATTATTAAGAAGCTTTACATGTGTAATTGCTTCCTGGAAGTGAATAAGCTAACATTCTAGCAAATTTCTCTAATGGGCAGATGGTTCCACAACCTGGAATTCTTTGCAAGATTGGTTTGCTTCCTTCAAAATTGTAGAAATATGTCTGTGAAAAAAATATGGATTGCTTGAAGATTTTAAGATTTGATACTAGATAGAAATTTTGCTTACCTTAATAAAATATCTTCGATTTTGCTCATGAACTTCGAACAAAAGGAACGATGTAAAATATGGTATGACCCTGTTGTAAATTCCCAAAGTTATTAATGCTTGGGCTATGTTAGTCTCGTGCCCAGAGTACAAATAAATCTTTCGTCTTGGGTCCAAGGTTCCTGCCTGCTTCTTACTTATTTCAGAAATCATTTCGTTGAAGAAAAATCCTGTTAGATACTTTCTCATCTCAATTGTAGCTGATTCTGCATAATAGGCATCTACTAGAGCAAGGCTCATGTTTTTTGGATATATTGATTTTATCCATTCAGGAGGCACTAAACCGTATGCTTGTTGACATTGGATTTTAAAATAAAAAAATCTGATCATCTCCAGTTCATTAAAAGGAACTATACCTGAATTATCTTCTATGTATTTAAACAAATTTGCATGTTTTGCCATTGTTGTTCGGTATTCAGAAGTATTTTTATAATCATTATATAACGTTTGGTATGAAGAACAGTTTAAACCTAGAACTTCTGGATCATTATCACCAGGTGGAGTATCGAAAGGTATAGGTTGCCAAATTCTTCCGATTAATTGCTGCTTACTCCAAACATTTATGCTTTTAGGAGGAAATAATGCTGCTAATAATGCTTGTAATGAGGCTTTAGTTCTTCCGTAGTTTGTTGATCTAGCTTTCATTATTTGATCCTCGTATATGGGTCCTAAGAATTCTCCGTAATTCTGCCTTATGTAATCACCAAAATCGTACATCCTCTTAATTCCTTCTTTTGTTAACTGACCAAAACCATAAGGGAAGTATGTTACATTTAGGTATGGGTCCAGTGGATACGAAGATTCTGGTGTGCGATCCCCATGTCTAAATATCTTGCATAAATGTAATAAATTGGTAGTTGAATTATTAAAGAAAAAAATTAGTTTCACTTACAGTAAAGATAAGTTTCAAAGATTTTTGGTACTTATTAGGTCCTTGGATGCGTAAATCGTCGACACAAAATATTTTGGAACAAAACAAAGTCAAAAACAGAAATTGCAAAAACATCATGTTTTCGCAATGGAAGCTCAGCGGTGTATACCACACGCTTTTCTTTATATACAGACTTTGTCAGAAAAATTTATAACGTAACGGAATAATTCTTGAAATTCGTGAAATTGGAACGGTAATTTTTTACAGTTACCCGATAGCACGTTTTTATCAGTTAGCAAAATTTATGCCATATCGCATATTTCGTATCACAATTATATTTTATTGTTTTAATTAGTCGTAAACGCTTATTAGCATTATTTACATTTGTTATTTTGTTTACTTAAATGTAAACATTTTTTCACTATATTTTTTTTGTTTTGTTTTAAGAGGAGCTAAAGTTAAATACAGCAAAGTAAAATAGGTTGCATATATAAGTCCATAATTTTCCTTTGGTATATATTTTTTTTTTAATTTTCTAACAATTATAGATCATTGTATAATCTGCTAGAGTTTGAAAAATAATAAAAGAGGCAATAAAAAGTAGTTTAGAGTTATATATTATTAATTAAATATAAAAATAGACTACATTAAGTAAGTATATGTAACTCAAAATGTAGTAAACGCATTTGACAAAAAAGAATAGGTTCACGTCCATGTCAGTTTTTTGCAACACTCTTTGATACTACCTTTATTAATTTTGGGTTGCTTTGGATTAAGGCAACATAAGATTAACCTTTGAACATTAATTAGAAAGTATAAACTTGAGGTATACTATAATTACAGTGTTTGGAAAATAATTTAAAAAATGAACTGGACCACCTCCACCTTCGTCTATTTATTATAGGATTCGAGTCAATGTGGTTAATGGAATCAGAATCAGAGTAATAAATTTTGTATTACAGTAAACCATCCGGGATCGTATTAAACTGATTGCAGATTAACCAGCAAATTAGGAAATTCGACTACTCACATGTTAAAAATCATCCGAAAATGTAAAACTTTCAAAGATTTTGACTCTTATTCAAACGGTTTTTGCATAAACTCACTCTTGTTTTAATAATTTAATTTGACTTAAAAAAGATGAAGTTCTAAGGGACTAATTGGAAGGAATAAATCAGTTAACTTATCATTTAGAAGCTATGACCGACTAACTGAAAAATTGCTCAACTAGCCCCGTTTTACCCTATAAATACACATACTACTATTAGACCCTGCGAAATTTAGTACCAGCATCTATAAGATGTGAGAAAACGACAATCTTAGAGAATATCATGGGCGTGAAATCAATTTTCAAATCTAAAAATTGCAAAGAATGAGTATATTCGCCTTATACTCCTTTCCGCAAAATCATTGCTCATGAGATTCTTTACCAGAACCAATTTAATATTCTTCTTAGTACTGAGTATGGACAACAACCAGCATTTAATTATGCTCGTGGCCTTAGTGCAGCCACTGATGATGTCTAAAAGAACTTGAATGTTTCTAGAAATTTGGTTGACTTTTTGTTTTTTTTTATACGAGTCATTGCCAGTGGGGTGTGATGTTTCATGTAGATCAATTTTGGCTTCAATTTTGTGTACTATACATTTTAGATTTAGTAAATTTAATTTATGTGCTAATGATATTTAACTGTGTTACAGCTTTTCTCCTTTAGTTATCAAAGCAGCTCGACTTAGAATTAACTCAGATCTAAATCCACTAAACACGTTTGCATCAGATCGCAGTCTTTAAAAAATAAAGAGTGTTTGTTGAATACATATAATCATGAACACGTTGATAGCCGTATACTTGGAGCACATTCCATGTAAGAAGCACTCAAAAATCTAATCGAAGCATATAAAACAGATAAGCCAAACTTTAAGTGAGTACGGAGGGTCAGGTTGAACTTCCCACTGTAGTCACGCCAGGTTTTCCTGCGTGATTCTTGATGTGTGTGGTCTTGCGTCATCTTGATGGAAGACAACACCTTTTCTCTTCGCCAAAGCAGGCAGTTTTTTACTCAGAACGACCAAAACTCTATTCAGTCTTGCTGAGTAGACTTAAGCAGTTATGGTTTGTCCCCTTGGCAGAAGCTTAAAGTGAACGATACCAGCTGTAGTCCACCATACATAACAAAATCTTTTGTAGATGAATGCTTGGTTTAGTATTCAACGGCAATGATATGAGCGCTTAGTGTTACAGTACATAATCCATTTTTTATCCCATCTTAACATCCGGTCAAAGCACGACACTAAGTTGTGGCGGGAAAGCAATGATGAGTAGATTGTTAAGTGCTGTAACTTGTTCTCTTCTTCACTCGCATTGAATCTAAGGTAATTTGGCATGTCTGACTTGAATCCTGCTCGACTGCCAGCTTGAGGTCGTCGTTGATGGTTTTCCGGAGCGAGGTTAATTTTCCAGATTTTCATCTCCATAGGCAAATTTTTTAAACCACTTCTAACTCCTCCGTTCAGCTACAGTACCTTCTCCAAAAGCAGCACATATCTTACGACAAGCTTCTGCAGTTTTGGTATCAAGTTTGAATTCATAAAGTAAACAAGCACGAATTATTGCATTTGACACATCCATACTCTACTAAAGATTTTACACTTTAATTCAAAGTAACGAAACTTATCAAATACTGTGAATGATACTCCATGAAATAAGTTTTAACTAAATACAAAATTCCCCCACCACTACATCCTTTTTTGGTTGCCTATTTACCCACTATTTACTAATGGATAAAGCGCAAGCGGTTCAAAGAGGGAAGAGAATCGCTTCAAGACGATGTTTGCAGTGGAACATGTGACATTTGTCCTAGAAATCTTAGAACAGAATCAATGTTTTTCACTACATATAGTAACTAGACATGTGAAGATCTCGCATGAGCTATTTTGAGGGAATATCGTTGAGAATTGCTTCAGCATGGCCCATATAGTCCAGATTTAGCCTTTTTGTTTCCTAATCCAAAGAAAAACTTATAGGGTATTCGCTGAGAGTCCATTTCTGAAGCAAAACGTGCTGCCAATGTGCCTTTTGTTCTAAATTTAACTGTAATTAAATATTGAAAATTAAATATGAAAAAAAGGCGTAATTGTAAAACGTTTATCAGAATCTATACACTTGGGCTTATATTTCACGTTCTGAAAAGTACAATAAATTGAGCTGAAGTTTTCTGAAATACATCTGAAAAGATGACCTAGATATTCAAGTCAAGCAATCGCGTTCACCACTTATGATGTATTGAGAAACAATAGATATAATGGTAGATTGCCTCGAAGAAAAACTTTTATTGGTCAAAAAGTATTTATTTTGCTAAAATCCAAATTCGTGAAGATTTAAAATTTTTGAAATTGCTGATTACTGATGAGAGTAAGAGAGTTTTAGTTTGGGGTTGTATGGTTGCATCTGAAGTGAGAAAATTATTATTTATAAATCAAATTATGGATCGATGGGTATTAGAGCCAATTTAGTACCAAGTGTTGAAAAATTAGGCTTTGGTAGAAACTGGATTTCCCAACCAAGATTCTAGGTACACGGCTTTGGTTACATGGGATTGATTGCTTTATAATGTTCCAAAACAATTATTTTCACCACCTCAATCACCTAAGTTGAACTCAATAGAACATCTGTAAATATTTAGATAGAAAAATTAGAAAACGCGTCATCACAAGTAAAGGCATGCAAATATGGAAAAATAAATTATAAATTCATTTCTCCTGATTAAAAAACAGAGTACAGTAAAGGTTTGACAATTACGATCCTTTCATTGTGTTGAAAATAAATTTTCCATACAGTGTTATTTTAAAAACCATATTTTGGGTAGTATCACTTCTATTTTAACAAAGTTAGGGTTATACGTTGGAGGTGATGAACTTTTTTAGTCATTGCCTGGAACATTATTAATCTTTAACTCTTTTAGGGGCTAGAATGATACAGAAATATTCCTAGAGGGGCAGAATAATGTTAGTCCAAAATTACTAAAACTAAATTGAACAAAACTTTTATTATTTAAAAATAATATTTAGTGGTTCAAATTTTAATCATCCGCCCCTGATAGAGTAAAAGAAATTATGTTATCGGCATAACAATGTATAGTAAAATTCGTAAATAAGCGATTGTGCTCCAAAAACGGTTTCCAAAAGGACTTAAAAAAATATGGTGCTTTGTGAAAAATAAAATTATGTATTTAAATTATTTTTAGGTAAACGTTTTGCATTTCCTAAGCAGCTCAAGAAGTAAGTGTTGTACAAAAATATAGTCATTATTTTCACAAAAACATCTTGTGGAAACATCCTCTTGTAATCCAGCTCATTATGTAGCGATATGATCCACCTGGTATCCAGCTCTATCCCCAATACAAATTTAAGTATCTATTCAACAGCATGTATATAATACATGGGATTTAGTTGACACCTTGGAATCGTAAATTAGGCTCAGCGTTTGACGTCGCACATACGAAACATAATACAAGGATCCATCTGTATGCACACATCTATATCTAAACAGGAAAAGTTCCAATTTGTACGTATTTATAAAGTAATTGAAAAAGGGAGATTATTATTTCCACAAAAGAGGAATCAATATATACGGAGCGGCGCGGCGTGCGTCTATCTGCACAGGATAATGATTATATATAAAGTTGGGGGTGTTCCTGACAATAAAACTCAATTTTTCCAGGCGTGAATTTTGGATGTAAACACGTGCCTTCTCCTTTGTGATTTCTCGTAATTATGAAATATTACCCATTTTTTGGTCTCATTCAAGTCGAATTAAATTTAAAAAGGAAACGCATTGTATAAAACAATTTGAAGCTCGCACACACAATATAATATATAAATAAGCTGGCATTGATGCGGGTCCATTCTACATCACTTGCTACTCTTATTCTTTATGGAGACGCATTCATATCCTTCTCATCTTTAATTCTGGTGGTGTTATTGATGTGGACACAACATTGCCTCGCTTTGTGACCAAACGGCAAACAATTTCAACACGAAATTTAATTAAACTTCAAGAGGGAAAGAGCTTATTCTTCGCAACGAGACTATTCATATATTATGTCGTTTAAAATTTACTTGTCCCTCGGGAGTGTACGATACAGCCGTATAGTTCTACTAACCCAATAACGTCAAAAATTATATTCAGGTTTCTCCGTAAACTGTGCCAAATATGCGTAAAACTGTAACAGACTAGCAGGAATAGAGAAAGCGGCCAAAAAATAAAACCGTATCCGTCCTGGGAAGCTGAGATCTGACCTAAATAAGAGATCTAGTATTGTGGCGATGGTGAACGTAATGTTTTGGCTCGCCACGAGCCCTTTATAATGGATAACCCAATAATGCTTCACTTTGGCCGTAAATAAATTCTTTTGGCTTCTCGACTATCACTCAAATTGTGTCAAGATGAGCTTTCTTGAGCCATTAATCAATGTGAAGACCTTTGTTATGTGGATATCCGCTATTGTTTTGGTATTTTTCGCTGATATATAGGGCACAGCTTGAATGCGTTGAAAAAGCTGTTGAGTTCTTGTTATTCAAAACTATTTAGATTGTCTGACAACTTCGTTCTGGAGGTGCACTTTAGTTCAGGTGGGTCATGCAAATATTTTGATTCTTTTCAGCTTCCTTATTCGATTTTTAAGGTTTCATTTTCATTGAAGTGAAATTGTATGATTTATCATTATTTGAAAGGTAGGAAGATTCTAACTATTCAACAAATTAATATTAAAAATAATTTCTGTTAAAAGAATTGATTATTGAGTTACAAGTTTAAATTTGATGTATGCATTTAAATTGAAGGTTTGGTGACTACAAAACATCGGTTGTCCCCTTAATGTTTTCACAACGGATTTCCCATGGCAAATAATAAAAACAAAGCAGATTTACACCAACAACAAAAACATAAAGCAGTTAATAAGGCAGCGACGCTACAAAACAGTTGACGTACGGTGGGAACGACGCCTGGGCGTCGTTCGGGATGCTGGGTAACAAGCACAGACGCCCGCTCCTTTGTTTAGAGTACTTGGAACACAAAAACCTCCGAACACATATGACAAAATAAATACTACATAATGAAGTGCACCCCTTTTGATTCTTATCTCAACTCCGGTCATTACCAGTAAATTTTGCGGAGTTTCGTTATCCGATTCCAATTTTTTTACAGCTCGCCGATTCCCAAATAAGTTAAAACAAAGTTCGACCCTCGACGGCCCCTAGGCGTATTGTTGATTTGAAATTGCTTCATCTGACTGCTTCTGGACTTAAAACAAAATTAACCAGTCATTTGAAACCAGAAAAGTGTATGATTCGCGCTAGATTATTGTTTTTGTAATGTATACGCGATTTCACCCTTACAATCACCCCTTAATGCGAACCTCATATTGGCAGATGTGTGGTATTTTTCGACAGACCATTGACTTAATCAATGAGTTCTTTAAATCTACGTCCGTTTGTTTGCCTCGACTTGGGAACAGATATCCTTTCAACGGATTCATCCGCTTGTAAATAAGTACCAACGAGATTTGCCAGCACAATTTTTTACACATCACCGTTTCGAGCCGATTGTAATTTTCAGTTAAATGTTAATTCCAGAACCCGCCATTATTAGTTTATTACACACTGGCCCGTTTATAGTTTTATTGCGAGCTATTCGAAACTTGATGGCGTACGGCTTAGAAAACTAACAACTTTAATGATTTTCTTGACATTTATTTGTTGTAAAACATACAATATACTTCGTGCAATAAAAATAAGAGCACATTGTATAATTTTATGTTTTGTTATACACAAGAAAAAATGTTAATTCTTAAGTTGAACGACGTTGCACGTCCTAAAAATGTTTTATGGCGTTCTCAGCGGGCGTCAAATTTACATTTTAGGAAGTTGTAAATGATTTTCTAATGGCTATTTTACTACCTAATTGAATCAGAGGTTTCTGTTCAGACGGTATTATGTAATGCATTTATTATAATTTATGTAGTTTGTTTAGTTGGACGCGTTGAAACTTATTTTGTTTGTTGGAATCTAAGAAAGACCACAATATTCACAAAACTTGAATGTATAAAATAATTTTATAAAAAACACACCAAATTAAATGTGTAATTGTACTCACCCACGCAGAGAACAGGACTTTCTGAAAACATCAGAAATGTATATGTTAATATTTCATAATAAATAGCTTTATTTCTGATTGAAGCGTACATATACCACTTAAATAAAATTTAAAAAACTACAAGCAGTGAAAGAAATATATAATAAAAATATGTAGATAATACAAAACAAAATTACTGAAAAATTATTTATTTTAATATTAAGTTATTTTATTATAATTTAATTTCTCAATGTTATTTTATTGAATATTTTATTTAAATTAACAATTTTTGTGAGTTCATTCATGAAATAAATCTTCTTTAGTGGCGTTCAACATAGTGAAAATCAATTTCGCACTGAGGATTGGCATTTTTTTCTAAAAAAACAAATAGGAATGGAAAAAACACATTTACGACAGCGTCCAACCTACTATTAAGAATGGATCTGTTTGAAGATACAAAAAAAAATTATACAACATACATCAATAACAGCTGATATTTGTCAACTCTAAAATAAAACGCTTTCGCGCTTTAATTCGACTGGCTAGTGATCTTTTGCATTTTCTAAAATTATTTCCGTTGTAATGCAAGGTTCTATAATTCATTTAAAATGCTTACAATATTATAATTAAGCATATTTATAAGTATGTGATTTATGAAAGTTTCTAAAAACTCCATTCTTTGACTCATTTATACCTAGCAGATGATTATTGAAGAGGACATAATGCAATTATTAAATTATGATAATTAAATGGTAATTTTTCTCAAATTAAAAATCCATTTTTTTATTAATCAATCAAACTGTAAGAATTCATATTGTTACGTTCGTGGGGTAGATAAAAGAATTTATTTAATTAAAAATTTATATTTAAAAACTATTTACACGAAT
>JAUIMW010000667.1:0-15686 GCA_033557785.1 Enochrus cinctus
GTTATTTTCAGAGGTTCTCAATAGGTTTTTGTTACATTATTTGTTAATTTAGAAAAAATTATTTTCAATATTTGACCTACACGATATGAGTTCAATTTGTTTATTTTATGAAGAAATACGCTTGGGCGAAGTTTGTCGGTATCGAAGGTAATCACCCTGTATAATGTTCTCTAGCATCATTTTCAGTGACGCTAATGAAATAGATGATTACTTTTTATCAACTCAATCTGATGACCCTCCCGATATTGAGCTTTGAAATTTTTGCAATGATAATATAGCAACAAATTTAGTTTTACATGAGGTTTTCGAGTATGATATTTTTTCGCAATAAATAAAGTTTCGCCTGGTGGCTCTGGGGCGGATGATTTGAGTTTGCTTATCATTAAAATGTGTTGCCCCTTTATTTTATAATTTTTGCGCCATCTTTTTAACTCGTGTATGTCGTATTGATTGCAAAAAGCACAACCTTGAAATTAACCCAGAAAAAAATAATATTCTTATTTTTGGCTGACACCTAATTTAAATATTGTTATAAATAACAGTCAGCTCCCAATAGTTCATTCTGCTAAGAATTTAGGTGTAATATTTGACACAGATATCCGCTTCAAAAAACATGTCCATAAATGTATTCAAAAAGCTTATGCCTCGCTTAAGACTTTTTACTCTAATAGACATTTATTAAACCAATTGTTTCGAGGACTGTTGTGCGAATCCCTTGTACTCTTCCAATTTACTTACTGTGATGGTAACTATAGGAGCAGAATTTAACGTATTCAGTATATCAATAATAAAAATACGAATATTGAACAATGAACAACCAAGCGCTCAAGTGATCCATTTATCCTAAAGTAGCTAGCGGAGATCGACAACGCCGAACATCTTATAAGGAAATGCCGATCAACGTGAAATTGATGTTATTTATAGAACCGAAACAACATTTGATGAAATGAATACGATTACAATACTTTCTTTACTTGGCTAATCTAGCTGGACAAAAGTCAAACCGAATTCCTTGTAATGGACCAAAATTATAAGAAACAATAATGGTTATCCGGACTCGGCTATAGCTCAGAAGAGTACTTCTTTAGAAAATGTTCGGTAACTATCAGATGACGAAATTACCTTATTAATTGATTCGAAATCTACCACTCACACATACAAGAAAACCAGGAAGTGGTCTATGAAGGCAGGTTATGGAGTTTTTCCATCCTATGAACGTTTAAGCCAATCCAAAAAACCTCCTGACGAGCACATTTTAGTGACGTTAACTCGTGCAGAAGTGAACTTACAAAGAACTACAAAATAGTACTACGGCTAGTGGAAGATCAAAAAGAAGTACTCCCGCATGTATCGTTTACTATCATCAGTAAATGGGGTTGAAAACGCTGATGATAGTGACGAATTTCTATTCATATTTTCGTTTGTTTCCATCAGACTCATCATCTGGTAAAACCCGGGACCATCATCAACAATGTTTGTCGGCTAATTAAAATTATTTTTGCCTAGGAAACCACAAAATTGACAAGGAAGGAAATAATTAAGATCCTGGAAGACATAAATAAATTGCTTTCGACAGTAACGAAAATTGGAAATGCTGCAATATTTGTTAAGCACAAACTTCTCTTAACAATGACCGATGGAAAAGTGTGTAACTTTGACAGAAACACATTCGCACAGAAGTGTTTTATTTCTGATGCTACTCTCAAAATGATGAATGAACTATCAAATATATTCTATGGCAATGAAGAGCATTTTGGCTTCGGTTGCGTGCGTGGAACCGTTGCTTCGAATGCCTGTTGAAAATGGTAGGCTAGAAATGACGAGGAAAAGAATATGGTGAAAGAAAGATCCGAGATTATTAAAAGAAAATTAAAAGCGGAAATGGGACTCCTAGCTTTTTAATATTTGCATAGATAACAAAAAAACACATATTGAATTATATGAACAATTAAAATTATACATAATTTTGTATAGGACCCAAAGTAGACTGCAAAAACGGGACCATGTACTTTCAGGAACACATTTGCTCATTTCTGATTCATAAGGTAACCTTCTGGATGAATCAGACCATTAAACGTTTTTTGGCTACCACCAATATTACTGTCAAAACGCACTTCAAATTTTCCTCCGAATGCTGTCACCAGCTTATCAAATAAAATCCGTTGACATTAATTAACAAATCAAATTCTTGGCATTCGCAAAGCCAATCTACTATTTCTAATTCATTATAATCATTTAATTAGCGGATTTTTAATAAAATTATGGAAGCTTATGGTATTTTTTTTTTGTTTTTTATTTTCTTTTGCGCCTAGAATATTTGAGGTTCCAGCCAGGAGATAGCTTAAAGTGTACTGCAATCATCATTAATCAAACGCGCATTAGGAAAAATCGTAATTTAAAGTCAACCTGGATAAATTTTCTACCGGTGCCAGGAGGGCGTTCGGGGGTTATATTAACAAATTCGTAATAAGTGTTTCGAAGGTTGCGGTTTCTATATTTACTTTGGCATCTACATACACATCTAATTTACATATAGTTTCGATTTACCGAGTTTAAAAAACTGTCACGTTCAGAGAAATTTGCGTATTTTTAGAGAACGACGACCAGAAATAGGATTCAACCATATTAATTAATTTCGGGTGATATCTCTCTACACGGCCGCTATCAGTCAATTGGTCAGTCTATCCCACATGTCTGGTACTGACGGTTCAGTGGGTGGGACATGCACTGGTGTCGCTGAAAATATCTCCGCTCTCAATGAATCTTCCCTAGGATTTACTTCGCTCTGTACCTAATTTAGAGGCTTGAAACTTTTATTTGCACTCCGAACTTCATTTCTCGTGACTTGTCCAAACCTCGTGGCTTGGAACGCGAACCATCCAATAAAGATCGAATCAACTTGGTCTCTTTTAAATGCTGGGAAACTCGTGGCAGGTTATCAAGCAAAACCGAAGTATTCATTTGGATTTTTTTCCTCCAAAACTATGCCAAGATTAACAAGAAACTGAAAAGACTAAAAACTGAGAGACTTACCGTGAAGGTATAGAAACCTCCAGGAACCGTTTGGCCCCCGAATTTGATGCTGAGAGTGTAATCCCCTGCATCTTTAACGTTGTAGTAGATGCTGACAGTACCATCTCCGTTGTCGACGATGTCAATGTCCAAATCGCTGTAACCAAATTGACAATAAAACATATATTCCCACACTGAAAAGTACGGAATTACCTTCCTGATGTAGAACGGATTCTGCAGGTAACAGCACCGTATCCAGCGTTTTCCGTATTGACTGTTATGCAATATTCTTCGCCGCTATTAAGGCTCCTTTGCACACCGTTAGTAATGGTACATTTGTCTGCCTGTAAAACACGTAAAATCACTTTAAAGAACGATGAAACATAAAAAATTAAGATTGTCTTACGTCTCCGGTCGCATACGCTTGAACAGGGAAAGGAGATTTTGGAACGCTCTTTCCAGCATATTTAACATCCACTTTGTACCTTCCGCAGTCATCAGGCACATAAGTCGCATTGAAGGTTCCATCTCCATTGTCGATTATCTTCACAGGCCTTTGGTTGCCATCAGGACCAACAACTCTGACCTCTAGGTCTCCAAAACCAGCTTCGTTGGTGTCGATTTTGAGCGTAGTTGGAATTGAAGCGGGTATGCCACTATCTGTTATGCTTGGTCCGCTTATTTTCACTTTGTCTGGTTCTACGTAAGGTCTTACTTTGAGGTTGAATGGGCTGAAAAAAGAAAAAATTTGGTTAATAGATCAATAATAGAGTTATAAGCTCTGTTGACCAACACGGATATGTGATGTTTAAAACGAATATCAACGTCTATGTAAAGCCCCAAGTTCTTAGCCATCGGGGAAAAAATAAGAGAATCACGCAACTTCAAGCGCAATCTCCGTTCTAGATATTCGCAGTTGAATCCGCCACAGAAGAGGAGGACCGAAGACTTCGTAGGAATGACTCTTAAACAATGTTGATCTGTCCAAGCCAGCAGTGTGACCAGATCCTCGTTAATCAACCGCTCCGCATCCGCAACATCTTCCCCCGCAAACGAATAATATATCTCAGTATCGTCGGCATAAAGATGACTTTTACAAAGCTTTAAGCTGAAATTCAGACGACATGTGTAGATGATGTACAACAGTGGACCCAATATAGACCCCTGGGGAACCGACGACCTATCCTGTAGCCTAACCTTTTATGATCTACGACTGAGATAACTTCGGATTGAGTTATTAAATAGGCCAACGTAACGAAGAATGGCTGGTGAATAATGGTGTCGAAACCTTCGACACAGGAGACAGTATACTGATTGGACGAAGATCCTGCAACCCTCTGCAACTCCTAGACTTAAAGAGAGCCGTCACGTATGCTACCTTCTACGCATCAGGAAAAACTCCGTCCAATAGACATGAATTGACAATTTGCATCAAGGGTAATATTATTATAGAACAACACATTTTGAGAAGCTTGGCAGATCTAAGATCAACCCCCACCGAACTTGATCTAAGAGAAAAAAAAACAATTTACTGAATTTCGTCAACAGTAGCCGGAGTGAAATCAAAGTTTACCTCGAAATTATAAACCCTGTTTTGAGAATAGAAGTTCAGTAATGAAGTAGGGGGACCAAGAAACTGTGTCCTGTGATGGTCCATATCAACAAAGAAAAGAGGTCTAAATGGGATAAGAAGTCTGTGGGGTGTATATTTCTTGGATTTCCTGAGAATATCAAAGGATATCGATATTCATAAGCAGAGATGTGATCATTATGGAAAAGCAATCAGTCAGAGTATGGAAAAAATGTGTAACTGAAGAAAACATATCAGACACTACAGGATTCAGTGGGGGATACTACAGTATCAACATTAACAGTTCATCAGATTCAGACTATGTATCAACTGACTATGAAGATTGAAAACTGATGCTACAGGTGTCAGAGAAAGATAAGCACCAAACAGATATGGATTAGGTGGTATCTGTTACACAGATGTAGATGATGTAACTGATCTTACACTTACAAGCATTGGAAGGGCCTGAGAGATATCAGCGGTTACAGGCAGTACAGGAGGGGTTAAAGACTTTGAAGAAATTGATGCTTGGGAGACAGTGGAAGTACCTAATAATTCTACCATAGTGCACTGTAAGTGAGTGCTCAAGAAAAAGTTTAGCATGTTCCTTTTTTGCTCTCTGCCTCTATTCTTATTGTTTTTAACATATAACCCAGCTTTAACCATAAGTTAGGCACTTCAAACTTTGTGCCTCATCTGTTAAGAAAACCAAAAGACTTTATTAGATTTTGACTTTTTTACCAATTTTTAGATATTTTAATTGAAGTTAATTATATCCTTTTTATAAAAATCTTAAAGGAATACAGAAGATGACCAAGGTAACAAGAGTCAATTAGTCAGTCAGCTGTTAGAATAAAGAAAAAAATGAACAATATAATCAATTTAGGTCATGATATAATGCCAAATAAGGAAACACAGAGAATCACCCAATAAAGAAGGTAAAGACTTCCTAAAATGGACAGATGAAAATGGGTGGAACATCTTGAACAAAAACACAAGGAAAGACACTAATTGGGAAACAGAGTTCTATGGTCATAGATTATGGCATAATAAATGAAAAAGTAATAATAGAAATTAATGTCTTTGAGGTAATAAAACATGACGAAGATAAGTCAGATCATCAACCTATAGTGGTCAGGATTGATTGGAAACAGAATATGGAAAGATCCAACAGTAGGAAATTAATTGGGAGAGAAAAGATAACTTGGTGAAACGAAAGCACAGAATTGACGAGGACCAACTATAATTGGAACAACATAAAGAATATAATCAAAAGAACAATGATAACAAGAAATGTTGAGATTAAAGGAGATAATGCAAGGCAAGCACTTTGGTGGTGCCGAAATGAGATGAGAGTCAATATCCCATGGCTAGCAGCACTGCTAGAGTAAACATGAAACACTATAATGATAGTATTTTTTTAGGACTACAAAGAAACTATGAACTTACCTATGTGGAATGTCTTTGCCATTATAGGTAATTTGAGCTTGCAAATTAGCACCTTCGTTAGGAGGCACGTACGTAACATCATAAGTATTGTCACCATTGTCTTTAACTTCAGGTTTTTTGGTGAGAGGTCCTTGGTCAGATCGGATGTTCACTGCTAACGGAGCTCGTCCAGATTGCGAAGCATCTATAGTAAATTTAGTAGGAACTCCTGTTCGGCACTTGGCTGCGTCCAGCCCTGGACCATAAGCTTTCACAAGCCTAGCATCTACATCGTTATCAACCATAACTTTGAACGGTGAGCCTGGAATATGTTGGTCAGCAAACTTAATAGTTACATCGTACTCTCCAGCTACTGTAGGTGTGTATTCGACGGAACAAGATCCGTCCCTGTTGTCTTTACATGTCATTTTGGCCTCTGATGGTCCTTCTATTGCGAGACCAAGTCCCCCAGTTCCTGCTCCTTTTGTTTCAACAGTAAAGACGTTTGGTTTGTTCACAAGGCCTCTGTCTAAGCCAGGGCCGAATGCCCTGCACTTTTTAGCATCACAGCCTCTCCTGACGTTGACGACAAACGGCGAACCTGGCACCGGTGTGTTGTCATAGAAAATATCGATTGTGTGGCTACCTTCCTCAAAAGGCGTGTAGCTGACTTTGTAGGTGCCATCCATGAGAGGCGTAATTAATTTTTCTGTTTGTGTTCCAGACGGATTTGTTATTGTGCAAGTAACTTTCCCATCTTCTCCACTTCTCAAAATGCTTCTAGTGTCCACTAGGAAATCAGTTGGGGAATCAACATAAACACCTACAACAAAATAAAAATTGTCAAGGAGCAATAGAACGAGAACAAAAACCATGCTACACACAACAATATGTTATGGCTCACACACAAAAAAATCTGTTTCTAATATCTTCGGTGTAGTGAATGGAAAATAATACAATGAACTGCATTTGTACTTACACCAATTCAAAGGTATTGGAAACAAATTATTTTTAAAATAAGTGGAATATGTTAATAATAAAAATTAAATAATGCAATAAAGTTGTTAAAGTATTGAAAAAAAAAGGTGTTATGATTATGAAATAAATGTAAAACTGAAAAAAAAAAAGAGATAAATTATGCGCAGCGTCGATATTTAAGCATCTTTTGAATAAATGGTATAATATTCACAGCATTAAAACAGATGCACCACTCAAAAATATGCAATAAAAAACAATAAAAAAAATATAAACACACAGAGTTAGAAATCCTAGAGCAAAAACATAGCAGCGGTTATCAAACATTTTACCATGGAATTGAATGCCACTGCCTGAAACTTTAATCTTGTTTAAATCAACACCGGGAACAATGATTGCTTGGAAGGGACTTCCTGGAATGTGTCTGTCATTAAATGTAATATTGATTCCATAATCGCCAATTTCCGTGGGCAAATACGCCACAGAACAAGTTCCGTCTCCGTTATCTCTGCAGTTAATCGCAGCTTCGCATGGTCCTTCGACAGTTACGCCCAATCCGCCTTGACCGGCGCCCCTCGTGTCTATCATGAACTCTGCGGGGCGGTTCACTATACCTTTGTGGAGACCAGGACCAGAAGCTTTAACTTTCAAGGGGTCGCTTCCAGTCAAACAAGTCAAGCGGTAGGGCATTTGTGAAATGGGTTCGCCTCCAAAAGAAATACCTAACAGATACTCTCCCAACTGAGTGGGGGTGAAATTGACTAGGTAGCCTTCGTGGGTCGGTATCACATGAGCTTTTACTATACTTCCTGACGGGCTTGTAATGGAAACTGCGAACTCAGCTTTTCCTGCATCCTGTGTTATCACCCTGAATTGTTGTAAGCTGTTAACGGGGGCCGCTGATGATAAATAAATGAAAATGATCAGTTATTTATAATGAATTTGTATTATATTGGGTGTTAATAAGAACACATACATTCATTCGCTTATAGTATGATTTTATCTTACGAACTAGTCTATTTGGAAATGTTAGTTTGTTCAAAATTTAAAAAAATTAATTTTTAAATCATTTTTACTTTGTATTCATAGTCCCTGATAATACATTCAAATATCAGGAAGTGTTAAGCCTTAAACCCTCGAACAAAATGAGGTGTTGCGGATTGATGTTTCAAAAGCTGGCTCACATTTTCTTTTCTGTAGTGTCACTGGTCTATGGCATTAAAATTTGGGATATGGCGACAATGACTCAAAAATCTACCCCAAGTTACATACTGTAAACCCTATTCCAGGAAATACATCTTGACTTTGCCTGTTTGTTACATCCTAGTACATTCCACACACTAGGTTCTAGTGACTAGACCATTTCAAGACCTCAGATTATCTTAGCTTAGGTTAAATTCATCGCTATATTTATGTAATAATACCTGAAGAAGAAAATCTGCTAGTTGCTGTCTATAGATCCCCAGTGGGAAATGAAGACCTGTTTTTTTAGGGGTTTTTGAGTTTATTAACAAATCTTTCAAGGCATAAGATATATTTTGTTAGCGATTATAATATAAATATTCTACAAGAACCATCCAGAATCACTTCTGCAACAAGTGCATGTAAAGATAATATTTTTACCAATATATCACCGGAAAACTATGAGCCAAAAATAATCAATTTTCACTGAGCTGACCATCACGAACAACTGTTTTCACCAACCAACCAGAAAAACAGAAGGAAATGATTCATAAGAGAATAATAAACAATGAAAACATAGAAAATTTTAAAAGCCTTTTGGATTTGGTAAATTGGAATATAGTATACAATAATACACTCTCTTCTGATGAAGGCTATACAAACTTTCAAGATATATCGTTGGAGTGCTTTGACAAGGCCTGCCCACAAGAAAATAATAAATGAAAAACTTAAGAAAATGAAAAATCAACTTGATGCTATAGGTATATACAATCATCACAGTGACCAAACGGTATATATGATGGAAATGTATAAAAATCTCAAAACAGAGTATAAAAATAAAATTGATGATGAGATAAAGTTTTCTAATAGTAATTTTATTGTGGAAGTAACTTACTTACTTACTATAACACCCCACCAACATGCATACAGAAAATAAAAATCAACAGCAACAGCAATGGTTGAGATAGTCAAAAAAATATCAGACGCTTTTAACAACAGAGAATATGCTCAAGCTGCTTTTTATGACTTGAGCAAAGCCTCTGATTCTGTAGATCACAAAATCCTGGGAGATAAACTATGGGAACTAGGTAAAAGAGGACCATCACATTCTATCCTTAAAAGCTACCTACAAAATAGGCAACAGGTGGTATTGTGGAATAAAAGCCAATCAGAATGGATGGAAATAACAACTGGAGTGCCTCAAGGGTCTGCGTTGGGGCTGGTATAATAAGCAAAAATGTCAAATGACAATAAGCAAATTTTTTGATTAAATCGACTTTGTTACATGGATCTCACCAGACGGGAAAAGCAATAACCAGATCGACAATACACAACAGAGGTAAACAATGCGAGACAGAAGAAGCAGCTGCGAATATTATTTGTAGGCTACAAGTAGGCGTATGACTCAATATGCAGAGACAATATATACGAAGCAATGAAAGAACTAGAAATCACAAGAAAATTGGTAAACTTATTGTAAATCAGTTGGAGAACAAAGATAAGATTTATCACACCAAAGTAAGAGCAGTGGTACTGTACGGATTGTTTAGACTTTCGCTTGTGTTACCCCCTTATTCCGGAGTCTCTAACAAATATAAAGAACTCCTGTTTCCTTCTGCTTAGAAGGAGGCTTTAGTAATTCCCATCCCTAAGTCAAGAAGATGAGCTGGTCTACAGGACTTTCGTCTTAGAGGAATTGTCCTTTCAGCAATTGATACAAATTTACTGATAATGATAATGGCAATGATCATGATAGAAAGAGGGAGTTGCTGGGAATTATGTTTACGTCAATCATGGAAGAAGATAGTAGAAGATATGTGAATTAAGTAACTAATGATGATGTTCTTTAAAGTAAAAAGTTTAAAAAACCTAATTTTAGACAGTCTCTCTTAAAAAAAAATTACATATAAAAAATATAAGTACTTTCTACTTACTTGGCTCAAGTCCATCAACCCTGATTTTAGATACATCTACGTTAGGTTGAATTTTGAACTTAATAGGAGTACTAGGAACTTTCAAACCGCCATAATGCAAAGTGCATGTATGAACACCAGGCGAAGTTGCTTGGTAATCAACAGTGTAAGTTCCGTCTTCGTTATTTGTTAGTTTTACTGGCACTTCAGTTATTGTGTCTTCATTCATTAGTACTACGTCTAATTGGCCTTGTCCTGCTTCCCTACAAAAACCAAAGGTTGTTTTCTCAAATCAACTCACAGTTCTCCTGAGCTTACCTTGCATCGACATTGAAGTAAGTGAAAGTGTTTGCTTTAACTCCATCTTCAACACCAGGCCCGAAGCATTGTACCTTGGACACGTCCAATGGTTCCGAAACAAATATTCTGTAAGGTGAGTTCCTCGTGGCAACACCCCCAAAGTTAACTTGCACGATGTGCTTCCTTCCACTCTTAGGAATATAAGCCGCTTCAATCGTTCCGTCAGGCTTCTGCGTCAGCTTGCAATCGACACTGTTACAATTAGAATCCGCCACTCTAACATCAACCGGTGCCGATCCGGCCTTCTTAGTGTCTATTATGAACTTAGTGGGCATGTCTCGTTGAACGCCATTTGGCTGGATTCCAGGACCAAAAACTTCAACTTTCTCAGGGAAATAATCCGTATTTGGCAAAACTTGAGCAATGTATGGGCTATTTGGAATGTCTTCATCGTCACATAAAATATGTACAGCGTATTCCCCAGGAGCAGTTGGATAATACCTAACATCAGCGCTTCCATCGCCATTATCATGACACTCTATCTTGGCTTGCGACGGTCCTTGAATACTAAAGCCTAAAGATCCTGTTTCTCCATTTGTATCTACTGTAAATAAGGCAGGGTATCCCACGACTCCCCCATTCAACCCAGGCCCGTAAGCCCGGATTTGGGTTTCTTTGTAAGGCCCCACGTTTACTTCAAACGGTGACTTGTATATCTCTTGCCCTGCAAACGTCACCATCACTACATACCTTCCCTCTTTCTCTGGGTGATAAACTGCATGGTAAGTGGTCCCATCAATCTTCTGTATCTTAATAGGGACCTTTGCTCCACCAGGGCCAATTATCTGAGCGTCCGGTACACCCTCCCCTGCACCATCGGTGTAAATTTTGAAATCACAGGTATCTTTGACTCTTATCCCGGAAGGTTGCAAGCCCCTTCCGCTAGCTTTCACTTTCCTTGGATCAGAAACTGCAAAAAAAAATTCAAATTTATAAATTATTAATGAAAGTAACCAAATGAAATACCTGGTGATATTCGAACTCCAAACGGACTATGAGGAATCTGTTTACCAGCAAAAAATATATTAATGGAATGTAAACCTACAGTCGGCGAGACATATTCACAGCGCCATATATCAGGGGAAGTTTGGCGAACTTTAACAGGAACTGAATTCTTGTTACCCGACGGATCAAGTATTATTACTTCAGGCACGCCTTTTCCCGCATCTTTCGTGTATATATCGAAGTAAGTTGGTCTGTTTATGCAAACTCCGTCGGGTTGTAAGCCGGGACCGGAAGCTGTTACTTTGGAGGCGTCCCCGGCGTGCCCTTCGACCGCTACAATGTATGGAGATTTAGGAACTTCTCTTCCAGAAAACTTGACAGTAACTTTGTGGTTGCCCTCTGCTTTGGGAGTGTACGCTACGGAATACGTTAAGTTCCTATCGTTGTTGAACCTAATGTCGACTGGTTCTTTTTGGCCCTTGGGGTTCTCTACGATTACATCTACTTGTCCTCTTCCGGCAGAGAATGTTTCTACGGTGAAGTTCGCTGGGGCTCCTACGACTGGACCTGTCGGCTCTATTCCAGGTCCGTATACTCTTACTCTAAAAAATAAATTTTATTGTTAATGGGAAGTTTGCAATTGGCGGTCCATTGAAATTAAATATTGTGTTTGTAGATCTAAAGATACTTTAAAAGGTTCATATTTAATTTCATTGGTCACTTTGGCTCTTATCATTAGTTATTAGTAGATGATTAAAAACACAAAAAATGTTGATGTATTTTTTTGTGATTTTGTTGCAATTTTTGAAAGAAAAGTTGCTTATGGGTAAATGGTGGCTAAACTAAAGTGGAGATGGTGGATATTTGAAGGCAAAAAATATTTGCTGAAGTAAAGCAAAAGTATTTGCGTAAAAGATATTTTGGGCTATAACAAACACGAGCTGCATAAGTGATAGAGATTTAAAAAAAATCCAAATTTAGGGTTTAGGTTCCCCACTATCACTCATGCAATCTTTGGGTGATTTTAAGCCCAGTTCTTAACAATAACTAACACTAACAAATCGAGCTTAGACACTTGCTATTAATTAGACGAAAAACATCCACACTGTACGCAGTTAAAAAAATTCTTACTATATCTAAGTAAAGCCAATAAAAACACCCAATTAGTGTTTCAACTTACCGTGGAGGTGGTATACTTTATGTAACAGATAAAAGGTATGTTAACAATGTATTTACAAAATTGTTTAATATAGTAATAAACATATAGGGTGCCAAATGGCATTGCTTTAAACGAATGCAAAATTTTACTTTGACTTCGCACATGTGCTGGTTAAGTGTAACCAAGGGATGCCTTAATTTAAAAAAAAACTAAAGAAAAGTGAAGCAATTATCAATAAATTTGAAGGCACGAATCAGCGAGAAGCAAAGCTGCGGGCACTCGCAAATAAAATTTGAAAAAGCTAGATAAAATGAATTTATCTCTTTGTATTTTGTGGTCCAAAACAACGAAGACATCTTACTTCACTGTTTTTCTTTTGTTATGCGAAACAACGAACATATCTTAGTCGACTATTTTTTGCGGCATAAAAAAATAAGAAAGCACATTTTATAATATTTTGAGGTTCGAAACAGCGACTGTTTTTTATTCGACAAGATTCGGCAAGATAAAAACTATAAAACAAAGGAAACAACAAACTGTACTGCGAGGGCTTGTCCCAGTCAGCGAGCAGCAAAGCTGCGAGTATAGGTAGTTACAATTTTAGAAAGGTAGAAACGATGACTGGTGAAGCTACAAACAATAAATTGTACAGCAAGGGATTATCCAAACTTTTAATAACGGTGGCTCCTTTTGCAGGTGTAATTGTTCCAGCGAGGGCTTGCCCGAGTCAACGAGCAGCGAAGCTGTGAGTATAGACAACTGCAACTTTAAAAAGGTAGAGACGGTGACACTTTTTTAAGTCTATGTGGAAGTTAGTTTTTTGAGGTTTTATTTGGCTTTATTTTTATTATTCTTAGTGTGTCGTTTACATATTTCATTCTTTATGAATGGTTTTTTATTTACTTGGGTAAGGCGTTGAGCAACTTAACATATAAATATCTCCAGTCAGTTTGTTTCTCAGAACAAGCATAGCCTCTTCTCTGGACGACAAAATAACCTTATACAGTCTAACTTTTTCTTCATTATTTTTTCCTATTCCATCTAGAGTAATCTTGTTCATAAGTAAGGATATTTCTCCTTCTTCATTATTCTTTCATATATTCCTTTTATCTTTCTTTTCTTTTTGAATTGTTCATTTCCCTCACACCGAATATGATTATATTTGTGGAACGTTTCTTCCTTTCTTTCATTTCTACTATTGTTGGATCCATAGATTGGAACTTTTTGCTGTATCTGTTTCTTCATGCTTTTTTTCTGTCTCTGCTTTTTAATATCTTCACTATCTTTCTACATCTTTGCAATGCAGTCATCTGTCCGCACATATTCAGTCTGTTTACTGTTTATTTGCTTCACCAAGCTTTCAATTTCTTCCTTTAATTTTTTACTAGATTATATATCAATGAAATGCTCTTTACATTGACTATGTATCTTCACAAAGATAAGTAAGAGCTCTCTTTTTAAGGTTCATGTCTCTTGTCTCAGAAGGTATTATTTGGCTACATTCCCCACAAACTGCTTTTCCATCAATCACACATTGATTTCAATTTTTTGTCTTTTGAAGACAACATTTAAAACATAAATTCATTCTGATCAGTAACGGACCTGTCTCTTTTTTTGCTTTTGTAATCTTTTCTTAAATATATAAACGTTCTCTTCCTGTTCTATTTTTACATCTAAATCAAAAAGAAATTGATATTCAATTTTCGATTTTTCCTTGTTTGCACTCTCCACACCCAAACAATAACAGGCATCTTATCTTCTCACTGAAATTTCCAGATTTATCCTGATCTTATTCACACATACCAAACACTAAAGTGGGAGACAATTAAGGAATTAATACAGTTGCGGTTGCATCCGATTCTTGTCGTGAAATGAGGCGAACATGTCTAAGAGCAAGACTGCTGGATGGCAGGTGTTGAATCATGGTAGCCTGGTTTAAGCAAGGAATTGCAGGAGTTAGTCTTAAGAAAAATTGAAAATATACTAGATGTTATAAGAGCCAGATACTAAAACAAAAATGATATTTTTTAAACGCCAAGATTTTATACAACTTAATGGTCTCATATGGTCTTAAGAAGTTCTTAGCATCCAAGTGTCTGATCAAAAAGGTAGAGGCCGTGAGCAGCAAATAAGAAACTGTACAGTGAGGACTTGTTCGAGTCAGAGAGCAGTGTAGTTGCGAGCATAAACATCTACAACGTAGAGACAATGATCAGCGAAGCTGCAAACAACTGCAAGGGCTTACCCGAGTCAGCGAGCAGCCAAGCTGTGAGCATAAGCGTCTGCATAAGTTAAGAAGAGTAGAGACGATGACCAACGAGGCAACAATTGTTTTCGCAAAATGTCTGATACCTATTTCGTCGAGCACAGTTTAGTTCTAACCAAGGATACTCATCACAGATATGCATGTGTGGAGCCAGCAGTATAAACATAAAACATAAACATAAACACAATTTTATAATCCTTTACATACAAAAAGTTACATAGGATAGGTCATATAATCAATGGCAATACATTATTTAATTATATCAAAAAAGTCAGCTACCTTATATAAACAAAAATTCTGCAAAAAATACCTGAGTCGATTCCTAAATCCATTCACAGGAAGCAGCTTAAATCCTTTTGGCAAACAATTGTAAATGCGGATTCCCAAGCTTGTAGGTGAGTTCGGCGCCAATGTCAGCCTGTTTTTAGGCAGGTGCTAGTTATCACGTGTCCTTGTAAAATGTTCATGGTAATTGCTATTTTTCACATAACTATCCACGTTGTTATGAATATAACTTGCTACTTCGAGTATATACAGTGCAGGAACTGTTAGAATTTTGAATGTAGCAAAGTATTCGCACACTTAGACCAAACATGGAGCGTATTATACGTTTTTTCATCCGAAATACCTTTTCAGCATGTCCCGAAAGGCCCCAAAGCTGAATGCCATACAATAGACGCGATTGCACAGATTTTTCACATCCAAGACAACCTGCAAACATCTGAAAAGATAGGTTCTCGGGCTCAACGACTCGACCAAGCTGTTGCAGTGTTGACTTTCGCTTATGATTTTAAATTTTCTTAAAAAAGGGTCCAATCTGGTAATCATTGCATACTCGAACACCTTCCCCACAGACGATCCCAAAGATATCGGGCG
>JAUIMW010000668.1:0-15680 GCA_033557785.1 Enochrus cinctus
CGGTAGGTAATAGATCATTGTAATTACAACATTTCATATATCGTACGATAGATTTTGTAACGAGCGTTTCCTTTTGGGAAAGTTTTAATCTGTACTTAAATAATGTATAAAATTACTTCTTAAGACTTATTCGAATTGTGTATTTTTGTTAATAAAAACTAAGTGTTAAGTACATAAGTAGCATTGCGTTGAAGATGCTTTATGCATATTTATAATTTTCTGTATTTTGTATGCGAAATCCCAGTATACTATTCCATAAGTGATTAGAGACTCTGTTAATGAATTATATATGTTCAAGAGCGTCTTACTGATATGAGTTAGTGATCAGATGTCGATTCATCTCTGGGTACCACTATAAAATGTATTACTTCCCACAAGTTTTCCTTTATCTCACTTTTTTTTAATATATTCCGGACTATCTAACTTGGTGCTTATTCTTAACCTTTTCTCCAATATATTTTCAAAAACCTTCTCTGCTGTGTATAGTAGTGATATGCCTCTGTAAGTTAAGCATTCTCTATTGTCTCCCTTCTTGTATAATGGTATTATGATGGCTGTTTCCAACTCCTTTGAGATTTTCTCTTGATTCTAGGCTAGGTTTCATATGTGGTGTATTCAATTAAATTTTTGCTCATTTTTCTCATCCTTTTATACTCTTCGTATTGTTTTCCTGACTTTATATTTCTATCTTACTGCCTCTTGCATGTTTGAGTTTCACCACGACGTTTGCTTCTTATTTCTATTTAATATGTTCCGCATGCTAAAACCGTTGCTGTGTAAACTATTGTTTTGTGTTTGTCCCACATCTCTATGAGCTATTCCACGAAGATAATTCATGGTTGTTCTAGTCTGTCGATCATTTATCACTATCAAGATTCTGATTTCTCGTTCGACGTTTTATCTTCACTCGTTGGTCCCCACGAATAATGCATTCAATCTGAATTTCGAGTTCTTGTTCTTTTTGAAATTCTTCAATGATTCGAGGTAATCCAACGTGCGCTCCACCTTCTAAGTTCTCCTATCTGCGATGTCAAGACTCAATCATATTTTAAATCGAAGACAGACCATAGAGTTGGAAAAAGAAGTGAAAAAAATATTTTGTTCGAAACTCCTGAATATTCTTGTTTCGATGCATTGATTGCTGTTAGTTCCATGTCTGTTAATATTTTACTTGGTTTTAATTCTGTACCATTTTCTTCTGAAAAACCACTTAAATCTTGAAAAAATCTTCTGTAAATTTTTTTTTTCGTTTTATGCATCATTAAAGCATGAAGATCAGTCAATTCTGTAAGTTTTTTGTTGTTGATTCTTCTATTTCTTCAATTCATTTTAAGACCAAGTCATTTTTTATTATGATTTTATACCCTACTTTGACATGCTTTCCTTTTGCCCTTTCATAATTCGCCAATTTTCCAATTCTTGCTTGTATTTCCATGTCTTTCTTTGCCATGTCATCATTTATTACTTCTATTAATTGTACTGAAAGGGCAGATAAACCACATAAGAAACAGGGCTAAGTTTGATCTGTTTTTGAACCAGATCAATGGCTCAACATCAATAGACTTTATAATTAATGCTTCTTTCTGATACCATTTACCAATTAATGTTTCGGTTTCCCAGATCACATTGCTACAGGCTGGTATAAGTACCTTTTTGCCTTAACCCATATAAGTTTGATGGCATTGAACTGATAATGGCATAGTAAAAGTACTTCATGACCATTTATACGTATAAATTCATTCGTATAACAATTTTTACATATCTTAAAGCCAATTCACAGTAAATTATTATTCGAAAATTTGAAGTGAAAGCTGTCATATTTTATTCCACAGTAAAACTTTTGGCCTACCTTAGCATTTACCAAGTTAAATAGTCTGTTGAAGAATCTTACTAGCGTCCCATTATAATAATTAGATTGTATACATTTTTGAAAAAAATAAATAAATAAAGTGGTCAGCTGAAGAAAAACCATAAACACCCTCCTGCCCATGGTGGAATATTGGATGTGACCAATGGATAGATATTAGAAGAAGAACTATAAAACAATTTAAAAATTTAATCTATAATAAATCCTTTAAGCCCTAATTTATTTAATATAAGCATAGCATAAACACTTAGATATTAAAAATGCCACAGGTATGCTGATGATCTGGCAATCATACATGCTAACAAACTCTGTCAAACTTAACTAACACATTAAATAACCAACTCTTCAATAAACTTAGGTCCCAGAGGGTTAAATTCGATAGTAACCTATCTGGTTCCCCAGAGAAGTGTGCAGGGAACGCTTCTATCAAAGGAACTATATTGTAATTCACATTTATACGATGATGATAAAATTTATTATTCATTTCACTCAACAAAAATTTCAGTCGCTCTTGACATTATAAATGTTGATTTGCGTAATGTTCTTGAATTCTGGAGAGAACGTTGTTTTCATTTAAATGTATGGACATTCATTTTGGATGTAATTCTGCTCGTGCTTACCATATTAGTTTGTCAGTTTATGTTGTTTTGCTGGAGCATCGGGGTGGGTTGTTGATTGTGGGTGACTACTTTCCCTGACTTTTGTGTTCGTTCTGGCGATCTATTCAAGCTGTTTGGTGGCTTCTGTGAGTTCTTGGAGCTTGCTCAATGAAATACCACGCTTAATGCTTCCGGTAGACTTCTCGAATTATGTTTTTCAAATATTTTTTGTCGCATTTTGGAAGTTGTCGACTGTACTTCTATCGATGTGGCGCTCTCTTTTCGTCTTCTGTCCCACTATACAGTAGTACGTTTCTTGTTCCTACTTTTTCTGATCCTTTCTCCCTTTTTTTTTGTTTTCCTAATGACTAATATGCCCAATTCAGTCTGTTCAAACTCTAAACTCAACTCCTCTTCTTTCCTTCCTAAACCCTTTACATTCCAAGTTCCCATCCTTATATAATCCTCCTTTAGAGGGTACTTTCTGTAGTTGTTGGTTGCGATTACTCTGTTCTGGATAGCCATCATGAATCCTTTTGTTTTTGGGTAAAGTTTACCCTGCTTTAACCAAGTTAATGTATTCTCTACATCTATTCTATGTCCACTGAGTAGAACGGTTTATCGCCCTGCAGAGTTCCCTCATTCCAATTTCTGATTGTGTCTTCTCTAGACGTTGTAACCAAACTATAGTTCGGTTGGCTCAGTCGTAGTGGTGTACAGCTTTTGTCCTCCGTTGCCATCAGTTCGTCGCCAGAAGTCAGAAAACGTAGGCGCATCATCTTTTACTGACCAAAGTACAGCCTCTTTAAGTTACTGAGTCTTCTTCCTCTTTCCCTTCACGACGCGTCTCCTCCACTGAAGCATTGGTATGAAGCTTTCGAAATTTAGTGAAGATCCGTTGAGCCTATCTTACGTACTATCAAACGTAAATTGGGAGATACTTCCCGCGTGCCAATGGGAGACATGCTCAATCAACTCTCTGCTAATGCAGTTAGCGGTTGTTCATTTGCAAGTTCTAAAATTCAGAAAAAGATCTGAGGAAACATGAAGAAAAATTATATTATCATCCGCAAAAATTAAAAATTCAATTCCTGGAAAGCAGTCGGTGAGATCGTTTATATATATTAAAAATAGGATTGGTTCCAGGATCAAATCCTGTGGAATACCACATTGAACCGATAGAGGCCCGGATCTATATTTTTGAATATTTCCGCCGGTACCCCCAATGACGTGACAGCACAGAAGACCTGAACATATCCTCAGCAAGACCCCTTACACCGTAGTGTCCCAGCTTCGATAACTTTATCTCTCTTAACAGGCATAACGGCTTGTTCATAGACTGATGTTTTCGGAAGCTGTCAATAGTTTGTTCGATAACCACTTTAAATGAACGATAGACTGATACCTCTAATGGTTGCAGCTTATTACTTGTGTGTGGAGGAATGCTTATCATGATGACGTGATTTTCTCGTGAAAAGCTTAAAGCTTGCAGATTCTGATGGGTGCTGTAGTTGTTTATAATTAATAATACTGATCAGTCTGCAGTTGGTGTTATTTTGTGGATAAATATTTGCAACCGAATGTTAAATATATTATTTGTTATCCAGTCAGAATCAGAACACCAGACTTGAGAGCTATTTGGAGATCCTCTTTCTTTGTCCAAATATAAAAGAAGGTGGAATGAAGTGACCCGTACTGCAAGCATAGATTACTGTAGTAATTTTTCCATTTTCTACTGTAATAACAACTCGAACTTCAAGTTTCATAGATGTTATATATGACATCTGATCTGATCTGAAACTGATATTGAAAAATAACATCTCATAGGTTATCATAGATGCGCTCCACATGCTTGCGATGCCTGTGGCTTCTCCCATTCGGTATGTTAGTTGGGGTGTCAGCCTTATCATTGGAAAATGGATGTAGAATTTTGTTTAATTCCGTAACCTCCTATGCAATCTTTTCTTAACTCATAAAAAAGCATGTCAATTTTCTGCTCAAGCTCTTTTGAGAAAACTGACTGAAAACTGCCAATTTTGGCAAGAGTCGCCTTTTTTAATATGTCGATAGGAATCCAATTCTTCTCTGTTGCAGATCTATGAGGTTTTTATTTCATTTATCGCTTTCTGCATCGCTTCCTCAACCCA
This sequence comes from Enochrus cinctus, assembly GCA_033557785.1. NCBI lineage: Eukaryota > Metazoa > Arthropoda > Insecta > Coleoptera > Hydrophilidae > Enochrus > Enochrus cinctus. The sequence goes on from JAUIMW010000668.1 coordinate 4,614, forward strand.
CGATCCTCCGTTTGTTTTTATTTTATATTTATAGATCACCTACTTTATTATTACCATGCAGGCAAGATGGAAATGTTTCCATATATAGTCTAGTGTCACTCTCAGTCTATTAATAATAACATTCTTTTTCCTATTTGGAAAAGTGGCTGCACCACACCATGGAGACCTCCGAGGACCATCCTGGGAAATGGAGTACCATCTTCCTTTAAATTTATCGCAGTTCATCCATAAGACCTTTCACTTGTAGAAGATTCTCTCTTTTAAGATTGGCAAGATATCTGAGCTAGGAACTTTGTATTGAAGCTGGGATCTACTGTTTCTGCCTTGATAAGCCGGGGTGTCTGTTTTAATGCCTACAAATCTGGTTCTTCATCTTCAAAGCCAGGTAGTTGGTTCTTGTGGAAATTTCCACTTTCTCGATTGATTTTGAATCTGAAAATATGATATTCCTAATTTGCACATCTGTAAAAGCAATGTTACATCATCACAATGCAAGTTTCTTGTGCTGTGAATTTAGCATCATATATTTTTACCCAATCTGTATTTTTCAGTAGAATTTTGAAATTTTTAGTGTTTTTTTTTTCATTTATACTTCAGGTTTTGGTAAACTGATTTTTTTTCGGATGTCTTTTCTTGGATTGTTATAAATTGTGCAAGGTGATCACCGATATGCTAGTCTTCCACTTTATTTTCAAAGGGATGGAAGGACCTGTCAACGCAGATATTGTTTATGCAATGAGCTTCACCCACTCTTGAAAGCTCTTTGAACAGTGGATTGAGTTCACTTTCTTTTAATACCTTAAGGAATTCATTGCTTAAGTTTGAATTTTCTGTTACACTTTTTTAATATTCTATTATTGTTAAGATTTGAACATTTGAGGTGGGTACCTTGCTGGTTGTTTGTTTTTTTTCCCATGGTTTCCTTTAAGCTATTCTTTTTTCTGGTTCTGCTTGTTTTGGGTTGTTTAAAAAATGCTCACCCACTTTAAAATAAAGTCGCTAGAAAGCAACACCTTCCGGCCAAAAGTGCTCTACATACATCTTCTCCTTTAATTCCATGCTAACACCAACCATAAATGCCTTGTTGTTTTTTTAATTTTTAATTCTAAATTATGAACACGAAAGCTCAACCTGTATTGCTCCGAAACAAATTCGCTGCCACTGCAAAAACCAATCTAAATTCTATCGACAATACTTAACCATAATGGAATAGTTCTTCTATTACTTTCAATTCTTAACACTTTCCACCTCTTACAACAAAATTCTCCCAACCTCTAAATGAAAAGTTGAATTTAGCCAGTCGTCCAACTAAATTAAAAAAGAACTTTTCATTCACTCAGGTCCTTCAAAGATCTAATCCAAATAAAATGAACATTATTCCATGATGAATTAAAATCATTAAAATTACAACACTATCGAAAGTAAAATCTTACATTATTATGTAAAACTATGACACAAATGAGAAGGAAGCCAGATGAAGTACCATTAGTTTATAAAAAATGTAATTGTATGTTGAATATAACATTAAATCATTTAACTGTTCATCAGGCTAATGGCTCATTAGTCTATCATTCCAATAAATATGTAAAAAGAAAGTTCTGAAAAATACCCTTGGAATATATCCAGGTTTCAACTAAAAAAGCCCAGATGTTTCAGTAGTTTTCCAAAGGTTGTCACACCAATATTTAAAATTTCTTAAGATTGTAATTTTAAGTTTAGAGTCTTCAGAGAAACACATTTTCCTAAAAGCAATTGAATGGATCTTTATAAAATGTTATATTTATGTACCTGTATATGGACTCCAGTATAATGGGTACATCCTAATCATTATAAGAACTATGCTACTATAATTTGACATGATTGCATAAAGTTGATATATAATTAGAGTGGTGCAGTTCTTGATTCTCTTGATGAAACAGCTGTTGTCGTTAGTGACAAAAATTGGAAAGATTGCCATAAAAAGACAGAAGATACTTTATATCAAATCAAAAAGTGGCTTCACAATTGATTAGCGATAAACCAGTTTCCATATCTTCAGTAGTCTTGGCCTTTCTCTTGGCGTTCTTCTTACAAAGTACAAAAACCATCGTCTCGATGTTAAAGTTGTTGAAGTTCTTGGCCATCTTCCACCTCTTCCTATCTCGTGGAATCATCTTGTTGGTACGAGCCCTGATGCTGTCGCTTGAAAGGAAGATCTTCACCCTGGTAGTGGATCATCTTGACACCTATTGACGTAGTAGAATGCTCAGATAACTTCAATGTTCATCTCTCGAATCAATTTCATATGTTTGGTATATTCTCTTCTAATATCAGCCCTCCTTATAATAGCTGGCGAGCCAACAGGTCGAGTAGGCCTATGGTCCTTATTTTTATTTTTTATTTGTTATTTTTCATCTTCATACAGGTCTGATGTTTTTGATATAATGTGACATATTTTTAAAGAGTAAATAGCTCTAGCCATCCAGGAGGTTAGATTTCAATTTTTTTCTCCTGATCTCCTCTCAAGAAAATAATAGATAGCTCAATCAGTTCCGAATAATCGTCATGTACAATGGTTTTTTTGTAGTTCTTGATTATAAAATTCAACAACAATTCTAATATTGTTGTATTACAAAATTGTTCTGTGACGATATCAGTGTATGTTTTAATAGCAGCAGAATTAATAGTTTTCCAGTTATCTCTAAACTTTTTGGACGTTGGGATATCAGGGTTACTTGTGACTTGGTGAATTTTTGTTTCGAACACATATTTTAAAACCAGTTCGTAGTTTTCGTTCCAAAAGTACACAAGCTCCTTTCAATCGCTCTGTATTAGACGCAGTTGTGGTATCCCACATTATTTGACTTTGTCATCGAGGTTCTATGCATAAAGTGCGTTTAACACATATACAGATTCCGCTCTATCTTTTCTACTCTGTGTGCAAATGCGTTGAATGGACGATTTGTTTATCGGGAAATCATCACAGCTAAGATCTAGGTGCTTCTAATACAGAATCCCTTATGCTTAATTATCATCTATCTAAGGTTGCAACTAAGTTAGGCTTGATAAAGTTTTTCCTTCCTCTTTTTGTAGTTCCAGAACATACCAATTGAGAGTTGGGTGGCAAGGGCTCCTCAAGGCTTTTATCAGAACTGGTATGTTGGTCGTGATGTCTTTGAATTTCTATAAAATTTTGTGTATTAACTGCCGAAATACATTTACTTATGTCTCTTCTATTAATTTTCTCTTCCCTTTCTTCTTTTTTGGTTAAATTTTTGTCTACAGCTGCTAAACATCCTGGACGCCCCCTATTTTTGTAAAAATATTTTATCTTCTTCTAATGATCTTCTCTTAAACGATCTCCTTAAAAAGAAAAATATTGAACTTTTTATTCGTAAACACCTTCTGGGCTGTTAAGGTTTGATCAGGGGATACTTTTGATCCTATAGAGGACCAGGATCAGAAGACTCAACAAACGCAATGCGAATGAAAATGGCGAAGCAATTTTGATTCCAATCGGCACCGTTACTGTTATTTTTCTAAAAAACCATTTTCCTCTTCTCAACAAAAGATCTTTTCCAAAGGTTTATAACTTTATTGAAATTGACAACTACTCTCCGACAGTTCCACCAATTTAATTTCTTTCGTCTCTGCTGTGAAAAATCCCCTCCTAAGATTTCCTCTTTCGATATTGCTGGGCACAACTCTTGCTTCATCTCTCCTCATGGAGATTCTGAAATGAATGAAATTACTAGAATCCAAAACGATCCCAGCGCTTTATTCAAAGAATCAGTTGAGTCCTTCACGATTTCTTTCCAAAAAGAACTGCTTGATTTCAAAATGGTTGACAAGGGAACTTTTAATACACTACATCACATTTTTAATTCACATTAAAATTTTCTAAAACAACCATCCATGCCAAAGTGATGAAACAATGATTGTTCATCTTTATTCAATTTTTAACAGCATTTTAGCCGATAACACCATTCCTCAGGATTGGAAAGATTATTTTGTTATTCCTATTAGAAAAAGTGGCAAAGATCCATCAGTTACTAGCTTCTACTCAGTATTGTCTCCTCATGCAATTTTAAGATTCTTGATTCAGTGCTTCTTACTTATTTTTGTACGTACTGGTCTTCCTTAGTGTCAAGAGTTAATGACAATGTAATTATCAAAGGTACTGACCAAAAAGTATGCAATAACCTATTCTTGGGCTCTATTACAAAATTTCTTCCCATCACTAAATATTTTTTACTTATGCTTCTATAAGCGAAGACCCTAGATGATTGGCATTGGTGTATTCTGCCAGAAACGTAACAACAAGTGTGGAGGTGTCAACTGAGTTTTAAACAAGAAAATAGGAACCACCAGGGGTTTTGGCAAACATGGAATGTCCTCCAGGTATTCTGCTACTCACGATCATCCTATTAACTGGTTAAACTGACAAAAATGAAGAGTGGCATTGGAGTTATTAAACAAATTAGAAGTACGTAGATGACGGTGTACCTGGAGGACATTTCATGTCCCCCAGACCCCCAGTGCTCCTTCTTTTATGTTGTTTTATATTCTATTACAATGAAGAGGTGTCAATTAATTTTTAAACAATAAAATAAGATCCATCAGGGGTATTGGCGGACATGGAATGTCCTCCAGGTATTCTGATACTCACGACAATCCAATTAATTGGTTAAACTGACAAAAACGATAGGACATTCCATGTGCTTGATAATATACGCTCCTCTTTTTGGCAAATGAAAAAATTACCATATATAAGTTTAACTCTTCTATAAGACCCCTTGGTAGCCTTTTTGACGTTAACTTAATTCTGTTATCAACTTAAGAATGTTAACTTAATTACCAATAACATTCAGTTGAATTTGAATTGAAAACAACTTAGAAGACCTGATCCTCCTGTTGGTCACGTCTGGAATAACCTCAGGGGACACTGTAATTTGTATACTTCTTATTGATTTGGTTTATTATTATTTATTTATATTATAATGTGTTAAATCCAAATACATACTTATTTTTATAAAGTTATTTAATTAGTTCTTTATTTTGTTGTTTATCAAGCACCACGTTCCCAGACTTCCTGGTTGCCCCCTTTGTGATATTTGAAACTCTACTTCAACGTTAGAATATTATTAGAAATTCAAAAATTTGAATCGAATTAAAAGCTACATAAGAAAGGACCACCAGACATGGAACGTCCTCCAAGTACTCCGACTTGTACGGCATTCTTATTGATGGGATAAACACTTTGTGTGACCATGGAATGTCCTTCAAAACCATGGTGTTCCCTTTTTTGTTATTTTAAACTCTAATTTAAGAAGATACGACCAGAGGATCTGGAGGTTAAAGAATACCCCTTCTCAGGTGCCTGGTTATCTATGCTATTCTTATTGGCAAATAAAAATCATAACACTTATATGTCTATGATTAACTCATCAATAAAAGGAGCTTAAATTTCGGAATACCTGGAGGACATTCAATGTGCCCAGGCCCCCTGGTGGTTCTTACGTTAAATTTTGCTCCATTATAATTTAAGAATGTTATTTGATTTTCTAATAACATTCTAACGCTGAAGTAGAGTTTAAATCATCAAGCTCTGAGGTACATGGAATGTTCCCCAGGTACCTCGATATCTACTTATCTCTTCTTATTGGCTTGTTTCTTTTTACGTTGCCTTTAAATAGATTCTAGTTTAAGAACGAGTAATTTCTAATAACATTAATAACGTTAAAGTAGAGTATATACAACAAAAATGATCCAACAAGGGATGTGGAAGACATGGAATGTCCTTCACGTACTCCGACATCTACGGTCTTTTTGTTGATTGGTTTAGATATATTAGCGTTGCGATTTTTATTTGCCAGTAAGAACAACGTAAATAACCAGACACTTGGGGACATTCCATGTCCTCCAGACACCTCGGTGGTCCTATTTTTGTTGTTTGAAATCCTACTTTAATGTCACAATGTTTTTAGAAATTTAGTTAACATTAACAAATTAAAATTGAATTAAAAGCAACATAAGCAGAGACTACCAGGGAATTTGAGGGGCATGGAATGTCCTCCAGATGCTCTAACATCTTTTGTTATTTTTGTAGATGAGTTAAACTTAGATATATGGATCTTGGATGGATGGTCAAGCACCTGGGGGCATTTCTAGCTTTGTTATGAAATTCCATGTCCCCACACCCCCTTGGTGGTCCCTTTTTTTGTTATTTTAATCTCTACTTCAACGTTAGAATATTTTCAGAAATTCAAATAACGTTTTCAAATTAGAATCGAATTAAAAGTAACGTCTGAGGTACATGGAATGTCCTTCAAACCCTCTGTAAAAATCAGTGAATATTGTGCAACTTGAGTAAGAAACAATCTAAAAAACATGGAATATCCTCCAGGCTACAGCCTTGTTAAAACATTTAACATTGCCAAATTAGAACGGAATTTAAAACAACTAGGGTCTGGTGGACGTGGAATGTTCTTCAGGTACTCCAACATTTACGTTTTCTTTATTGGTACATTTTAGAGTTAAAGATTTAGGTTAGAATGTTATTTATATTTCTCTAAGTATAACTTAAAATAATAAAAAAGAGCACCAGGAGATTCGAGGAACATGGAATGTACTCCAGTTACTTGTAGAAGTAGCAAGTAACAAGTAAAAATCATGGTAACACCTATATGTCTATATTCAACCCATCAATAAGGAGGTCTTAGATGTCGGAGTACCTGAAAAACATTCCATATCCCCTGGATCTTCTGTTGGTCCCTTTTTTGTTTTGTAAACTTTACTTTAACGTAGAAATGCAAATAACATTTTTTAATTAGAATCGAATTAAAGTAACGTAAGATACCATCAAGAGGTCTGGATTACATGGAGTTATGGAGTTATTAGAAATTCATAAGTTAAAATAGAATTAAAAGCATCGTACCACCAGGCGATCTAGGGGACATGGATTGTTCTCCAGATGTTCCAACATCTACGGTTCTCTTATTGATGAGGTAAACTCCAAACCCCCTAGTGGTCCCTTTTTTGTTGTATATCATCAAGAAGAGTATAGATGGCCAAGCACCTGGGGAACATTCCATGTTCTGTTATAACATTCTCCCAGTCCCCAGAGTCTCTGGCAGCTTACAACAACAAAAAAGGAACCACTAGGGGGTCTGGGTGTTTGGAATGCCCTCCAGACGTCTATGGTACTTCTTGTAGATGGGTTAAATTTAGACCAATATGTGTTATCATTGTTTTTGTTCACCTTCAAGAAGAGGGTAAATGGCTAGGCACCTGGAGGACATTCCATGTTTTGTTATGACATCCCATATCCTCAGACTCCCTTTTTGGTTATTTTAAACTGTTCTTCAACGTCAAGAGAGGTCCGCCAGGGGTACGGGGGACATGGAATGTCCTCCAAGCACTCTAACATCTACGGTCTTATTATAGAAGGAATATACTTAAACATATAAGTGATAAGGGGGACATGGAATGTCTCAGGTGCCTGGTTATCTACGCTTTTCTTATAGACAATTAAAAATCATGATAACTCTATACGTTTAAATATAATCCTTCAATAATAAGATCGTAGATGTCGGAGTGCCTGGGGGACATTCCATATCTTCCACATCCCCTAGTGATCCATTTTACGTTACATTTAATTCTTCTACCACTTAAGAAAGTCAACAGCGCATAACGCATCTACATCAACTGAATTTCCAATAATATTCTAATGTTGAAGTTAAATTAAAAACAACTTAAAAGAAAGAATTTTCAGGTCCCTTTGGTGCTCCTTTTTACTTTTTAAATATTTAATTTTGTAACAAATATAGCAATCTATCGTTGGATAGAAAACCACTTTAAAGAGGGAGCCACCAGGGGGTCCGAGGGACATGGAATGTCCTCCAGGTGTACTGTTATTTATAGACATCTTTTTTTAAATTTTGTTATTACTATGTGTTAAACTTAAACGCACAGTGAAATGTATTTAGTTTTTTAATATTTGATGAGAAGAACCTAGATAACGGTATAACTGGAGGACATTCCATATCCCCCGTACTCCCTAGTTTTTCTTTTTCTTGTTATGACTTATGAACTTCAACATTCGAATGTTAGTGGACGTTCAGTTGATGTAGATGTGTTATGCGCAATTAACATCTTAAGTAGGAGACATAGAATGCCCACCAGGGGACATGGAATGTCTTCCAGGTACACCGTCATCTACGTACTTCTAATTTGTTTAATAACTTCGATGCCACTCTTCATTTTTGTCAGTTTAACCAATTAATAGGATGATCGTGAGTAGCAGAACTCCTGGAGGACATTCCATGTTTGCCAGAACCCCTGGTGGTTCTTATTTTATTGTTTAAAACTCAGTTGTCACCTATTTATTATAAAAGAATATAAAACAACATCTCTCAGTTGACATCTCTTCATTTTAACAGAATATAAAACATCATAAAAGAAGGAGCGCCAGGGGGTCCGGGGGACATGGAATGTCCTCCAGGTACACCGTCATCTACGTACTTCAAATTTGTTTAATAACTTCGATGCTACTCTTCATTTTTGTCAGTTTAATCAATTAATAGGATGATCTTGAGTAGCAGAATACCTGGAGGACATTCCGTGTTTGCCAGAACCCCTGATGGTTCTTATTTTATTGTTTAAAACTCAGTTGACATCTCTTCATTTTAACAGAATATAAAACAACATAAAAGCAAGCAAAAGCAGCACCAGGGGGTCAGGGGGACATGGAATGTCCTCCAGGTACACCATCATCTACGTACTTCTAATTTGTTTAATAACTTCGATGCTACTCTTCATTTTTGTTAGTTTAACCATTTAAGTAGCAGAATACCTGGAGGACATTCCATGTTTGTCAGAACCCCTGGTAGTAGGTCTACCTGCGTTCCACTTATTGTTTGGGTAAACTTAGGCAGACTCAAGATTTTTAAATATACAATAAGTGTATGTTGATTGCAGAGTACATGGAGGACATTCCATGTCCCCCAGACCCCCTGGTGTTCCTTTTTTATGTTGATTTTTATTCTATACCAATATAGAGACGCATACATGGCTTTTACATCAAAAGAAAGACCACCAGGGAGTCTGGGGGACATGGAATGTCTTCCAGGCACTCGGCTACCTACGTTCCACTTATTGTTTGGGTAAACAATCGAATAATTTTTTTTTTAGTTTTTGTGATGTCTTTGGGTGCTCACAATAATTTTGCTGAAGTTTTCATAGCAGAATCGGGTTATTTAGAACAAACTACTCTGAACCGCAGTTTTTCCAGCGCTCTAGGACCAAAAATAAAAAAGTTAGGTTTTGAGATCTTTTTGAGAGAGGGGGGGGCAGCTCAAAACCTAAATTATCCTAATATCACTGGAAAAACCTTCTCTCTGGGTTGTTTTTATCAACGATGGTGAAGTTAAAACCGCCAAAAACCAGCAAGGAGTGGGGTGTCCCGTAAAAAAGAGACTCAGAACATAACTTTTTTATTTTTGGCCATAGAGAGTTGAGAAAAGCTCCAAGCCAAGGTGATTTTTTCTAATTAAAACGATGGTGATCATCATAGAAATCGTTGCTGAGACAGTAGAAAAGTTTCAAAAACCTACCTCCAGTAGAAAATTATTTGTTTCTAATAGTTTAGTCAAACAGAACAATAAAGCAAGAGGTCTGTTACTATCAACTGAATTAGGGTCTCTATTAGGCTTGATGATTGAAGTATATTCTTTAGAAAGTCAGGAATACTATTTGTGTTCTTTAACTTGTTTTTCACTGACATGATGTTTTGTTTGTCTTCCCAGTTTGTTCTGCTCGTATCATCTCTTTATTGGTGTCTCTCTTCATAATTGTTACCTCCTTCACATTTCCACTCACCCCCAGTTCCTTCTCAATCATGTTAACACTCTAGATTGTTTTTTTATTTCAGATTTAGGCCCTTTATTATTAAGTTGCTTCTTTTCTTTGCTCTTTCATTTCTTTCTGTCCTCCACTCTAGTCTTGCTATTCGATCTGTAAGCATTTTCTTCTTTCTCTTCCAACCTTCTTCGTTTTTCCAGTTCTTCTTTCATTTCTTTGATTTCCTGTTTAATTTCTTTCATGTTGTCCTCCATCTTTGTCATCAGTTCTTCAAACATTTCTTTAAGCTCCTCCATCTCCACCGTGTTATTTATATTCTATGCACCTGTTATTTTTGCTTTGTTATTACTGTTCGCGATTTCTTCCCTCTTTTGTTACTCTGGAGACCTATCGCTTTCTCACTCTTTCTGAGATCACTTTCGTAGTCTTCCGATTCTCTGACTTATTCAGTATGAGTGTGTGAGAAAAACAAGAAGATGGACATAGAGACTATTTATGGGAATTTTGGACATGGCCGCACTAAATACATATCTCTTATATGTAAGAAAAATGTCCGGAATGGGAGTTAGGAAATAAAAGGAAAGAAGGAAGTTTCTACAGAATTTGGCCATAGAACTAGCAACCGTCAATGTACAAGTTTGGAAGGAAGGATTTTCCTCAGAAAATGACTATACAGCTATCATCGGCCTACATATGAAACTTGCAGTGTTTTAAATTAGCACATAAAAGAAGTGTAGATTGAAAATAAAATAGGTTCTAATTTAGACCTTTGTGGCATCCCCGACTCTACGACGGAGGGAAGAGACGACTTAACTAGACTTACTAATATTCTCAAACTTTTCGACAAGACCAAATTTCTTATTTAAAATCGTCCGTTATCTCTAGCAGTATGTGTTCATTGACAGATTCATTTTAAAGGATTAAGAGCATTATTGATTGCTTGTAATTATGCACACTTGAAACCTGCAATGGAACTTATCTAAAATGCATTTGATACTATCTGAAAATAAATATAATTAGGATAGAATTAGAAGGCAAATAATGTCTAAAAATGATTTATTAATGACCCATATCACCATTAGATGCTTTTGATGAATAATTTGTTTATCTAAAAAAAAATATTGAGATGCCATGAAAGTAAAACAATTGGCACGTATCAAACACCTATCAAAATGTCAGATGTTACGCCAAGAAACTCAGTAGAAAGGTTCTTCAAAACAATGCGGA
>JAUIMW010000669.1:0-15674 GCA_033557785.1 Enochrus cinctus
TGCTAATTTAATTTTACGTTTGATTTTTCTTTGGAGAATTTTGCACTCACTCGGGCTTTTTGCTGCTTGCCTCCTTTCTTCAATAAGGCCCGAGATTTCATCTGTCATCCAACTTTTCTTGCGATTTTTACGTTTTCGTTTATTTTATTGTGAAACATTTCACATTTAGTCTTTATTAAAATTGTATCTAAAATTTGTAGATTATCAAAGTCAAATATGTGTTGATTTTCGTGTGCATGTGTGCTTAAACCTGTGTTGTTATTTTTATGTCTAACATCGTTTTTATGTTGATTTATTCTATTTCTTTTTTTCTAAATTCAACATCTAAAATTTATCACACATTTATCAATAGTGTTATTGAGAATGTTATTTTTTATGAGATGTAGTGGTTAGAGTCAAAGTGTATTATAACGCCAGCTGTGAGTGTCTTTTTGGTACCAATAGATTTTCATTTGGTTAGTTAGTTATTTTATCATCAACATAACGAAAATAAAAAGGAGGTCTAATTTTTTATTTTTTTTTAATCAAACGTCCTCTAAATCTTCCATAGCTAAGCCAAATGTTTGTTGGTATAAATTATTTTTATATTGAAAAAATTTTGTGTTTAAACAAAATTGTATATCTTCAGTAAATTGTGTTTTTGTTAAAGTTGTATGATGTTTTATGTTGTTCCATGTTTTATGTATAATTTGAATTGCAAGATCAGTTGGAATGTTAATGTAAGATGACGTAAGATCTAGTGATAATAAAATATCAATTTTCTTATAATTCTTAATTGTTTTATTTTATTTTGGAAATCTACAGAATTTTTAATAGAAAATTTATAATATGTTTGATAAAAATTTTGATAAATTATAATTTGATGAATTGATGGCAGATACAATTGGTCGTATGAGTAATTTTGTTTGTGTATTTTGGGAAAGAAATAAATTTGTGGTGCAGATGGATGTTTGATTATTAAATTTTTCATTGTAATTTTGTCAATGTTCTTAGAATCATATAGTTTAGTGATTATTTCTTTTGATTGTTTTTCTATTTGATTTATTAGATTTCTTGTGAGTAATTCGTAGGTGTTGGTGTTGTTTAAATGATCAAAAGCTTTATTTTCATAATGTTATCTGCAGTTATAATTATAATATCTTTGTTATTGTTTAAGAAATGTTTTGTCTTTTTATGTATATTGATGTAGAAATCGTTTTTAATATTGTCAAGAAATGATGATTTGTCGTTTGAGATTGTGAACATGTTTTTAACAATGTTGTTTCTAAGATAATTTCTTTCGTTATTGTTACAAAGAAAGATGTTGTTTTCTATGTTTTTAATTGTGTGAATGAAAATTGAAATAAACAATGAAGTAAGCCATTCTTAATAACAGTGTTTTTATTTGTTGTTAACAGTGTATCTGTAATTTTGTTCTTTTTTTATCAATTTTGTATGTTTTGCTTTGATTGAGTCAAAATGTTTTTATGATGTATGTGTTCGTACATTATAAATGTGCTGAAAAGTTCTGTTTTAATTTGATTCTTTAATGATGCTGTTAACGTGTGTAATGATTTTGAAAATGATTTAATATTGTGAATGTTTTAGAAATTGTTATGTTCAGTGTGTCTTTGTAAAATTTAAAAATGTTTCTTATTTTAAAATTTTGTAGTAAACGGTAATTACTACTTATCTTAATAAAATTTGGAGTAAGACTTCTCCGTCGGCATGTCAACAAAAACTTTAGTTTGTTATTTTCTTTGGCTATGGAAATCATTAATTTTCTAATTTTCTTACATAAAGCAAAATGGTTAAATCCGTGAAACAAACTCATATAATCTAAAACCCTCCATCGTATGTTTTTGTATCTGAAAAACTTCATTAAAAGAAAGTATAAAATCTTAATTTAGAGGAAAATTAATAAAAAGGATATAATTGACTTCAATATATATACACTTTGACTCTAACCACTGCATCTCACAAAAAATTAACATTCTCAATAACACTATTTATAAATGTTTCAGATGTTGAATTTAGAAAAGAAAATTTAAACAAAATTAAAACTGCATCCTTATTTTGGACAATCTTCACAATTATAGGAACAGAATAAACCAACATAAAAATTATGTTAGATATAACAATAACAACACAGGTTTAACCACACATGCACACGAAAATCAACGCATATTTGAATTTGATAATTCACAAATTTTAGATACAGAACACAATCTTAATAATAAACTAATTAGTGAAATGTAACACATAAAAATAATGGAAAACATTAGTTCTAATTTAAAAAAAGATATAATTTGGCTTACAATTATTACAATTTAATAAAACATGAACTTAAAAAAAACATCTTACATTTATTATATATATCCCCTGATGAAAATCACGACAGTGTTTTTTGACTTTTTTTAATTAATTTTTAGATAAAAAAAGTTTTGGAGTCCACAAAGTAAAGTAACACGCGGACTTACTTGACAGTTCTCTTTGCACTTCCACCTGATAGCATGCATGCTTTTTATTTAATGTTCCATTTTTCCTCAAAATTGTAATTTTATTGTTTTTTATTCCTTTTTCGGGGGAAAAATAAACCACATTATTTATTTAATGTATTCGAAAGAGTGGCAAGAGCTTCGTTTTCTTTGTGTCAATGCCATATTTAATCGCGAGTAGTTTGAGTTGCTTGAGGAATAATATATTTTTCACTATTGCCGTGTAAGGCAATCTTTTACATACTTCGCCGAAGTGGGAAGCAGTAAGCATAAATATTCGTACTGCAAAACCACTCTGGTCATAAACGTTGATCCCTAGTTTTCCTGACAATAGTTACAATATCTCCTTTGCTCTCAGATAAAGATTCTTCTTTTTTATAGCTCTTGATCAGGTGTTTGACAGTTTTCACCATAGTTTTCATTTTTTTTTCAACCGCTGTTTTTGCTGGCGGAACTTGTTCCTTTCCTCTATTTTTAATACTAATCGTAGATCCTAGACGATATTACATCCGAAAACAAATGTATTTAGTACATCCGAATGCATTGGGCATTTACTCTACTGAAATATACAAGTAAAACGACAACCCTCCACTGAGAAAGCAAACGAAAAACTGCACCTAAAACTCGTTTGCTTCTATAGACAGGGAACACGTATACAATTTTTTGTGTTATCTGGAATATCTTGTGGTTTTTTACCGCATACCCTTGCCTAAACATATAACACGCCAATGTGCATTCAAGATTGAAAAAAAATCAAGCTTATCTTATTCAAAACTGAACCAGAAAGGAAGTCCTACCACACCCGCCGTATACTCCAGAAGTTTCTTCCTCTGAATACCTCTTGTTTTGAACAACGGCACACGGCTTGGCTGACCAGCACTTACGTTCTTATGACGAAGTCAAATACGTGGATCGCCTCGAAAGATGAGTATTTTCGACACAAGATTCAAACACTATCCGAAAGATGGAAAAAAATTGTGGCCAGCAATGGACAATATGCAATATGCAATATGATGCAAAATATGAATGCAAGCATTCATGACAGCACAAGTAAAAATACTGATAAAATAAAAGTTTTAAATCTCGTCCGATTGGTATACTGAAAATTGGCTGAATAAAAATGCCGAAGTGCCTCTATTGAAAAATCCTTATACTTTGCTAACAGCGCGAGTCCATTTGAAATCTAGTACAATTCGTTTCGAGCCATTCTATTGGAATAATAAACATTGTTAACAGTTGAAAATACATATCCAATGATTCGTTGATGAAATGCATTTTGCAATTAATTTGAAATATTTTTAGAAGCTTCATGCTGTTGCTGTTTTCAAAAAATTCTATGTAATTCTAAGCTCGACCAGGGTAGTATGTTATGTGGTAGGCATTTTTTAATTAATATTTTAATATATTTATTTAAAAATAATTTGGTTATATCCTTTTAATAAAGCTATTAAATATAGAAATAATTTCGTCAATTTTCCTTAACTAAGTTGACAATGATATATAACTACCCAACTTATTTTTATATTAAAAATTTTGTTTTTTAAACAAAGTTGTAGGGATTCGGCAAATAGTATTTAAGTCAATATTGCATAACTATTTATGTTATTCCATTTCTTTGTATAATTTGTTCTTGCAATTCTTATTTACAAATTTTATATTTATTTGCGCCTGACGAAGATCACGACGCTAATCGAAAGGTTGGGAATTACTTTAATTTTCTAAGATTTTTGCCTTTTTTATTAATATTTTTGACAATTTTATTTTATCGGTGCTAATCCAGCTGGATATTTCGCGACTTGAACGAAACTACTCGCACGAGAGCGCAATGTTCCTTAAATGTTCTTTGAGGTTCTTCACCCCTGTTTATATGGGGGTGGCTTCAGTTAATCCCCTATACGTACGTGCAACCGCATATCCTAAGGGTAAATATGCATTCAGATGGATTGATAATGACGGATAAAGGTGCAATGGATCACCTATTAAAAAGATAATACCTAACCCTTGTTTGAGGGAAAGTGATTTATACCATTTTATTAGAGGGATTACCATGAAGAATTTTAATCAATTAAAAGAGGGTGAATTTGAAAAGGTTCAAATTAAAAAAATTTATTAAGTACACAAAATATATTAAATGTCTACCATTTTTCTCTATGTAAGTTAAAGATAGATCAATCAATTTTCATTTTAAAGGGAATTATATACAATATGTAACATAATTTGCATTTTAACTAGTTATAAATAACTAAAAATCAGATCATTTATTAATTCTGTTACATTATTACTTAACATTCTAACGATTCATCGCAGGAAGTATGCTTCTACACCGTTCTAGTCTAAAACAAATTTGCTAATTAAATTACTTTCACAACTGTCTTTATAAAATGATTTTTTATAAATAATGCAATTTCTATAAGCTGATATATTTACATGCTACATAATATATACAGTTGCCTAGTGTTGAAATTGAATTTTACCTTCACCACTTTTTTAGATTTATTTTCGATCCATAAAAATGCCAACTTCTATTTTTTTATTCGCCGCACTTTATTCTTAATTAAAAAATGTATACAAATCATCCAGTATTGAACCCAAAGGCAGTTTAATTCTTCTCAATGACATTTTTATGAATATGTAGAAGCAACACAGAAACCCACTTCCTGCAATATGTGCCAAATGAGTGAAAAGAAAATTAATATAATTGAGGCTTTAAATTTAGTATATTACCAACACCCTTTCGATATTAAACAATGTTAGAAAAAATGTTACAAAATAAATTTAAAAAAATACCTTATTTCTTGGTGAAGTTTCACTGAAACAAAAAGTTGTATTTTATATATAATTCAAGTGAAAATTTTATAAATTTTATTTACAAATTAGGCAACTGCATATTTATTTTGAATTTTCCTTTCAAAAAATAAAATCTTGTAAAATGTATAATATATGCTATATGTAGGTCTTATCTCTTATAAATTATGTACATATATTAAATTTTCAAAGTTAATAAATAAATCTATACAAATTCATCGTTTTAAAAATACAAAATTTATACTTAGGTGTATAAACACAAAATTTGCACATAATGCCCCAACAAGAAGCATAAAAATCATTGATCAATATATTTTAACTCCTTAAATTAAAAAATAAATATTTTTAATTTATAATACTGTTGATATTGCGATGTTATAACTAAATATAGTTTTAATAAAATTTATTTGTAAGCATTGTAAAACACATTGCTCAACGATTTTTAAATAAAATAAAAAACATTTAATATCTTTATACCTTATGAGTCAAAGAACTGGTAGGTTGCTTAGGTGTGTAACCATACATAAATATAGAGAACATAACAAAAATAGCACCAATAGTAAACTGCACTGTCAATTGAAAGTTAAATAAATACATAGAAGCGATACAGGATATAACAATGGCCAGTGAAGTTGCAAACCCTTTTAAAATATTATCGGCATATTTAACCACCATTGCAACAATTAACCCTCCTCCAGCTTGCAGAACTATTAAGTAGTTTATAAATTTATCATAGCCAAAGAAGAAACCCTGTTTTCTGATTATATCTCCATCAGACACAAAGCATGTTAAAAGCCCAAATGGTATAGAACACAAGCTCAATTGGACATTACGCATCCAAATTGTTATGTCGCTGCCTTTTAACATTTTCTCAAAATATACACCAGCAAATCCTGATAGTACACAAGCTGATAATGCAGCTGCAAATCCTATAAATCGATTTTGTTCCATTGCATTTTTGGAAGGCGTATGTTCGCTAGATTGAGCCAATTGTACTAGTACCACACCTATTATTAAAGTCAGAAGAGATAACCACTGGGTTTTAAGAAGCTGCTTTCTTAATATAAATACTGCAAACATTGCAGTTGTCAGGATTTTCAGTTGGTAGGTAACCTGTAATAAGAAAATGTAAATTATTTAAAATGATAAATAGATATTTTCGGCGTAAAAATGTTGTTTGTAATTTATCAGTTGAGATTATTTTTGAAATATCAATTATTAAGTTATTACCATTTTTCTTTGGCTACAAATTACACTTAATCTATATTGCATTAGGACATGCATTCTTGTACTATAAACAATGTGTAATCTATAATCCTTTGCTATAACATATTTTGTAGAAAAAAAATTGATGCAATAAATTATCGTAAGAATTTTAAAAATATTTCGCTATCATTTATGTAATTTATGACCATTATTTGTTAAAAATAAATATTTATGTGAATTTTAAAATGCGTAATCTGTATGCAAATGTTTTTAACGTAAGTAGTAAGTTGATAAACAGAAAAATTCTTACCTGATAAGTGGCAGCATCGAGATGCGAGGCCGAAACATATAACAGATTGTTTTGAATGACATAAACGAAAGAAGGAACACACACTTTCAATGTATCCATGGGTTGCCTTATAATTGTATCTCTTAACGTTTCGATTAGTTGAACAATTCCTCCTGATTCTACGTAAACTACTGCGAGACATGTTACAAGTTTCACTACTTCTGACATAAATACAGCTGCAATAAGAAAGTTGCTATATAAATATTTTTCAACCAAGCAATACTTAATTACCTGTCGATGACAAAAACATATCTCCATCTCGAGTTCTTGCATATCGCATACTAAGGCCCAAAAGAGCATTTTGGACAGTTAGCGTCACAAGACTGATGTATTTAAGAGTATTTGCGTCCGCTTAAACAATTATAATTTATGAAAAAACAAATTAAATTCAACATTTACTAACAATTTACCTGCTTTCTTCATAGCTCTGAATCGTGGCAACAAGTAAAATTAAATAAATTAATTCAGCTTTACTAAATGTTCTAAGAAACTAAACAGATCTACTAACCGGCGCAGTTACATGTTATGAGTATTTGTGCGATTATAATTTTCTGTTAAAGTACAGAAAATTGTTTACGTTGACAGTCTTTGACATTTAAAAGATTTCGCACGTCTATGCAATTTTACAGTGCTGCCAACGTATTTACGGCAATAAAAGGTCTTAAACACGGTGCAGCCAACATTTTCACCAATTTCCTTATATACACTAAATACGCAATGTCAAAGCATGACAAAACTGTCAACTTTTGAACATAACCTAAAAATTTTATTCGACAATCCAGAGACATATCTGGACAAATCACTGGTCGTAACCCTTTAATAGATAGGTATATATTTTGTTACAGATGTAATCCAAATTTGCCAACATATGATAATAGTCTAGCTAGATTTATTTCAGTAATAGAAAATGAGCGTGAAACGTCGTTTTACTCCTGCTACCACAGTGGATATTCTAAGAAGTGAACAACGCGATAAAGAATTTCTTAATAATTTAGAGGAAACAGTTTCTAGTATATTTAAAATATGGTTTAAGAAACACTACAACCAATATGCTTTTATCATTAAGCCTTTATCTGAATTTGTTTATTACTTAGTTACTTCTGTGAAAAATACACAAACTATAGGGGAAGAATATGCTGGAATTATACGAGTTCTTGCAAATGATGTGCCTGCTTCTCAGTTGGTAATTATTATATTATTATAATCAGAACGCACTTCAATTCATTTAAAAACATTGCCGAATACGAACTTCAAATCATAAAATCTGCTAAATTTAGTCTGTTGTGTGATACTCTTATCTCTAAAATGGCAACTAAACTACATAGACATAATTCCAGTGCAACACAAAAATCTATTGATAATGTTGGATTTTATATATAGCTTCCAGTATTTATAATATCAACATTAACCCTTTGTAATAAAATTGTATTTTACTTTCAGATACAGCTAACATGGCTTATACTAAGTATCTTAGGTCCACCATTATACGACCTAGTTTTAAGGAATGTTGGAAATTTTATCGAAACACAAGATCTTTTGCCGCATATCAAAGAAGCTTTAAGGAAATTTATTACATTTCTTAACAACAATAAAGAAATATTTGAGAAGATCCACCAGGCTCTATTCTTTATTGACAGCAAATATTATAATGTCTCCAATAGACTTCTAGAAATGAGATATGTATGTAACATTACATATCTAATGAATCTCTTCTTTAACAGTCTACAAAAAATATTTTTAAATAATACAAAATTAGTATCTAGATTGTAGTAACTGTAGACTACAATGTAATTTTTAAAGTTTCTTGAATACCATTACTGGTAGTGCCTCTATAAAAAGTCGATAAAATTCTTTTTGGTTTTTTAATCATTTTATTAAAATAATTTGGCTTTTAAAACATCACTAAAAGTTTTTACTTTTTTTATGTAGGGAATCAATTTACTCACTAGATGCTAATTAATTGTAGTAGTTTATTTTGTCTCACTATAATTAAGTTTTAGGTCTTAATCAGGCCTTGGCTGCAAGATGATTCATCAACAAAAAGTTTTCAGATTTTGGGTAGACTATCTCTAATTTATTTAGTCATTTATTTGGTTCAGGCTTATTGCTTGCACAGTAAATCAGCGATAACTGACTCAAAAGAAAATGAAAACTATACAAGCAAGTTTTGTATATTATGCGCAGATTACAGTAAAAATACAAGTGCTACTCCGTGTGGGCATTTGTTTTGCTGGAATTGTATATATGACAGTTTAAAATATAGCACAAAATGTCCTATTTGTAGAGAAGATGTTAATCCTAGCAGAATAGTCTTTTTACAAAATTTTTAAAATACAATTTAGAATTGTTTTAAAAGGCTAGTATTTTTATATTTGTTATTCATTGGTGTTTTATTAAAAAAATAATTTAAAAAATTTGTTTTGTTTTTACAACTGAGATATATCCTTTAAAAAAATCTATAAATTATAAAATTTCTGTAAATAAATAAAAAAACTACCAAAATAAATCGAGCAAATTCTTTTAAAACTAAATTTAATATTAGTCTAATGTATTTATCTTTTGAACCTTGGCTTTTGCACATGTCAACGTTATTTTTATATAAAATAGTTCTATGTAAATGTATTATCTAATATTATTTTGCACTGTACATACATAGACTTTTGTGTGTATAGTGTAGTTTACTAAACATTAGAAAATACAAAACATTTACTGAAAGTTAAGACATCCCATGCCCTTATTATATCGCTTTATTATTTATTGTAATGCATTTTTAATTTCATTGATGATTTTTTTAATGTTTTCTGCATAGATACCCCTGTGATACTTTTTTTTATATTTCAACATAGGGGAAAAAGGTATAAAAAATGAAGACAAAATAATAAATATAGTATATTATCAAATGTTATTCATACCATCCAATGACTGAAATTAAAATTACCAAATACATACTATGTATATATTATATTAACAATTTGTCAAACAAAATAATATTAGTAATATATCAAAAAAATCATTTAAAAAAAGTCAAAAATCTATAGTCTCTTAAATTAACTTGATTTATTCTCAGTTTTGTAGATGATACAAAACAGCTTTACAATAAAAAAAAAATTAACAGGTACAAATGTATAAACACAAGTTACCATAGTTTCAACGCTTTTCAATTACCTAAACAATGGTATTGCTCATAAATGTTCCTCTCACTAATTTGCATTACATCCTTGTTAGATTCTCTCA
Source organism: Enochrus cinctus (assembly GCA_033557785.1). Classification (NCBI taxonomy): domain Eukaryota; kingdom Metazoa; phylum Arthropoda; class Insecta; order Coleoptera; family Hydrophilidae; genus Enochrus; species Enochrus cinctus. The sequence goes on from JAUIMW010000669.1 coordinate 10,072, forward strand.
ATATTTCTGGATTTGAACTCTGTTTATCTTAAAAGTATATTTCATAGGTCTATTACATGGTTCACAAGCCTTTTCAGTCATCATTCTTAGAAATTTATCAAAAAAAATCAATTATTCTATTAAGAAATCATTTTTTTATGAAATTCAAATTACTTTATTTTAACCATATGTGAAGGTTTTGTATTGGAGTGTTTATTTTAGTCTTTTCAATAAAGTAACCACTGTTTCCAATTTTAATTTTCAATTTTTATATGAAGATAGTAATTTATCAATATTGTTTAATTTTATATTAATTTTCAAGAAATAACAATAGAATAACAAGTAAACCACAGATTAAATAATTCTATAAACTGTTATATCTAAATAAATGAATTTGCATCAAAAATATAATTCATTGGTAATGTATCAGGTGAAACTTTTGCATAGAATAATGTATGTAAAGATATGAAAAAAATGTCAAATATTTGTCCTCCAAAATCCCATTACTTAAATATTCAACTCTGAAGATGATCTTAATATAAAGGTTTTTATATCACTATTTTTTTATTTTTTACTAGAAAATTTCGATTAAGAGGGAAAAATGGAAAGTTTTTTCTGCATAACAATTTTTATTGGATATTTTTTCTAATTAAAATTCGCTAAAATTAAATTTACTTTGTGCTGGTAGTCATCGCATCACAAATAGCCAAATTGAACAGTAATTTTTGTCAGTTTTATAAGCTTTAGAATATGGTAACGAATAAATATTATAGGCATTTAATGCTTTTTCTTTTCCGAAAAGAGATCTTTTATCTAACAATGAGACAATAAATTTTGAATAGTGTTACTCTCAATTAGATAAATTGAAGAGAGCAACAAAAAGTCGTTAAATAGCAAATCGCAAGGGTCATATTTCATCAGGGAAAGAGAGGCCTCATGTTTCTTTGACAACTTTGCCATACACTGTCGAAAACATTTTTAATGTCAAGATACAACAATCTATACTCTGTTCGTTTTAAGAAGGGCCTAGTTCGTGCACGATAGCCCGACCCATCGAGGCGACTTGAAGTTAAGAAGGGTTCAAGATACTTAAGGATGTGTAATAGATAAACTTTTTGCCAAGACTTGCACTAGTACTATTTAAATACTTAAGTATAGTTATGGTCACCCCTAACTTTCACAAACATTTGGAGGTGTGATTTTTTAAGTGACAAACCAATAAAGAGAAAACAGTCCAGCCGTGGGCGTTTCTAACCGTTTTACCCTTATTTTTGTGCATCATAAAAGCCCTTCTTAAAACGAACAGAGTATAGATCAGTTTCCTTTCCTATTATAGACACCAGTTATAGAGCAGTGGATCGTCTCGATCTGAATTCAAATTGAAAATCTTCAACTGAAGTTGTTCTATAGTTTATTTTTTCAAAATTCTTTTTAACAACAGACAGGAGGGTTGTTGGTCTATTAATATTCATAAATTGCCGTTTTTTATGTTTGTGCACATTCATCACTTCAAATTTAGAGATTGAAGGGAAATATTTTTCTTAAAAGTTTTAGAATATATTCATAGACCTAAATGTATTACTATTTTATAATTCACCTATATAAAAAGGTAACCGCCATGCATAATGTGAAATGTTATGCAAAATGGCAGTACTTCAACATGAATTTTTTTTTATCAGTCCAAGGTACTTAATTTTATAAATTGAGCTTTTTCTTAGCTTAAAAAATACTCATTTTGTTTTTTTCTCTACAGATTTAAAAAAATTGAAAATATCTATTACAATTTAATTTAGTCTTCAACACCCTTCAGAAAAACAATATTTTTATCAACGCTTTATTTATTCACTAGGCTTTTAATTAAATACATACAAAAGAAATTATTTGAAAACAGTAGCACCCACCAACATCTAGGTTTCCATAAATCTGCAAATAAAAACAAAAAATTAATATTCACAAAAATACCAAATTATGCTAAATAAATTATTTTTAAAAAGTCAGACATCCAAGGAAGTTGCTAAATCATAGAATTCAGCAGCAAAAAAAACTATCATCAATAGAAAAATAATTTAAAAAAAAAACTAATAAAATGAGAAAAAATACATACCAAACAAACCAAATCTCCCTACTGGAGTAGTAATAGCCTGCAAATAAAAAAATTGTTTATATTCTTTTACTTGTTGCAAATTACTAATTATATAAAAAAAATAATATTCAGACATCCAAGGAAGTTGCTAAATCATAGAATTCAAAAGCTAAAAATATATCATCATTCAATACTACTTTTAAAAAGAAAAAGCTCACAAAAATTTAGCATTTAGGGTGGAAAGAATTTACTTTGGACTAATAATATAGTAAAATTCTATACCTTTTATTTCGCAATGGTTATCATAGCAATGTAAAATGGACCTAGAAAATTAAAAAATTAATATAAAGAAATAATTACTAACCAAAAATTACATACCAATTCATAAATCTTACCACAAAACCCTCCGAATTTGACTGTAATTAAAAATAATATTTGACAAATAAAATAAAACACAGTTTCATTATTAAATAGATGGATTTATTTACAAAATCCAGAAACATAATAAAATTTTTATCGCTTTCTGCGTAATTGCAAAGAGTTCCTTCTGCGCCAAGCGGCCCTTCTGGAACCACCAATTGTTTGCGAAAATCTGTGGCCTTTGCCTAATCCTCTGGATGAGCGGGCCGCAGAAGTCTTTCCTCTGAGTTCACGATGTTTGTGAACAGCGTTTACGAGCCAATTGATCTTAGGATCACGGCGAATGGCCTAGAAAAAAAGTTTGGATTTAAAAATTATTCAGGTTACATTGTAAACATGAATTTTACAAAATGGTAATTATCAGATTAGTTATGGGTTTTTCTCCCCACGATATCGTGAGAGTGGTGCATGCCCAATCATCATGGAAATAACGAATATTATCAAAACATAATGGATCTGTTTATGAAAATACTTACTTTGTGTGCTGGATCTACCATGATGACTTCATAGTATTTGTAGGAAGAATCTTGTCCAACCCAATATGAGTTGAGTACACGGAGTCCTCCGCATCGTCTGCCAACACGTTCCTGTAATAAAGTAATCATGAAACATTTGCATCGAATACATTTATATAAAAATATATATTGATATTTTTTCAGACATCCAAGGAAGTTGGTAAATCATAGATTTCAGCACCATAAGTTTTATCATCATATGTATGGAATTTTTGAAAAAATTATTTAAAATAAAAGTATATCTTACTTCAGCAACAGCTTGAAGGTTGCGTGTAGGTTTCAATTGGTTGACACCATGGCTCTTTGGTTTGCCGTAAGTAGCACCTTTAGGTACTGGGCGCTTACGTCCTCCACGTCGAACACGAATGCGGAAGATAGCATAACCTGAAAATTGAATTAGAATGAATTAAGCCTATGTAAACATTCTTATATTCAATATTTTGATGAAGATAGTCTGGGATTATAGAAAAACAACTAGAATATGCACGCCCAAACTTAACTGACACTCGGAAAAGTAAACAGTACTGTTGTAAGATTGAGAATTGGAGAGTGTAAGGAATTTGTATAATTGGTCAAATTAAAATAGATGCCAATGTACAACATAGAATGTTCTTGTGGTAACGTAAATGCTAAGTACCCAAAGAGAACGTTCTCTGCACCCCCACTTTGTTCTGCAAATGTTAACTCTAAATCCCCAACAGTACACAAACATCTTATGTGTTAAGTTTTAAATGATCCAAATAGTGTGTTATGGCAGAAAACTTACCTTGTTTAGCGCGGTATCCTAATCTACGAGCTTTGTCAGGTCGGGTAGGCCTGGGAGCACGGTGAAGTTTGGTAAGTTGACGATATTGCCATACCCTAACTCTCAACAAGAATCTGAGAACATCACTTTGTTTCTTACGGTATAATTCTTGAATGTATTTATAGGCCCCCATGATTAGGACCTGAAATTAGTACAAAACATAATGGTTACTTTCTACTTACGAATAATTTTAGTTGTCAATAAACATACGAAATAAGTTGGGAAATTAAAATTTATAGCACCAATTTACAAAAACTTTAACAAATTATTGATATTTTTGTTCTCAACATGCCCAGACTTAGGCATGTCAAAAACACAACCTCAAACTATTAGTAAATGTCCAAATAAACGAATTCTGGTTAAAAAAACTTAAAAATATCACTCACGTTATTTTATTTTAATGGTATTTCGTATATTTATTAGGTATTACTTATGTACAATTAAAGATGATTGAGAAAAAAGGAGATTGATTTACCTACTATCACGACAAGAGCGGAAAAGAGATCGTAAACAAACCCGAATGGCCGAATCAACTTCGTTGGCCACACTGTTTGCAGTACCGCCAAATTCAAACTTGGTGATTTTTTAAATAGCGCTTCAACCACCTGTTATTGCGCAATTAAGGGATGTTAACGCTCAGAAATATTGTCTTCACTTATTTTAAGGTATTATAAGATAATAAGGAATAATTTATAACAATTATTCTTTAAAATTAGTGGTTTGATTTTGATTGGCTAACAATTTAGAAGGTGAATGAGATAAATGAGCAAAATACGGACAACTTTTACATGCGCTGATCTCAAAAATCAGTCAACAGCGTTGGTTGTGGTTAGCACGCGCGTATTCGTCTCTTCGTTTCAGTTTTTTTATTCCTTTTTCGTTTTTTAAAACTCAGTTCAGATGTCTTCGGAACCTCAGTGCAAAAGGATCAAGATGAACTCCTTGGAACAATTAAAAAAATTAACTACGGTCGTCGCAGACACCGGCGATTTTGAAGGTACTTTTTCCTTTTCACTATTTCAATTGGTGTTACAGTCACGTCACTTGCTGCCCGTTTCTGTTGCATGACTTTGCCATAAGTTTGTCTCTTGCTTTAATATGCGTAAAGATGACCTAAAACAAACTAGAAATCGAACCATTTATACTTTTTCCATGTTATGAATGTTTGACCATTTATCATATTTGTCTAACAAGTTAAGAAATACATTTTTATTTTAGTTATCTACAAGTAGTTTTGCTGGAAATGATACATGTACTTTACATACTTCACTGCGATTTTTAAAATGCCGGTTAACAGCAGGAAATTTTCATCGTAAAACAGTTTAAATATAGTTCTGTTTTATTACACAGTTCCTTTTACATATATTTCTAGTAGACAAACATAGAATTGTTAGCTGTATAATATTTATTGTTTTGGAACGTGTATCTAATTCGTGTTATGATATAATAGCTTTGTACAGGGCCAGTTCTAGGTTCATTCGCGCTCTAAAAGAGTGACGCACCAAACTAAACATTTCTGAAATGAATTTTAAAATAAATAATTTGCCATTTTTATAATGTTCCCAAAAATTGTTCCTATATTTTTGGTAATAATATTTTAAACGTTATTTTAACGTTGCTGTAATACCTTTCACACTTTTCATGGAATTACGCGGAAATGGTATTTTACCGCAATTTATAAAAAAAATATTTTGTGGTATTTTGTATATGACTGAATAGGTACAAATGTAGCTGGGCCAAATCCAATAAAAGAAGAACAAAAAATTGTATGCATCTGTTCATATAGTTTTTTTGTATATAT
>JAUIMW010000670.1:0-15669 GCA_033557785.1 Enochrus cinctus
TAATATTATAATAAGATATATTAATTCAATAAAACACTTTACGTTTCATTTAAATATAATTAATATTTAAAACTTGCAAAAAAAGGAATTTTGAGTATTCGAAGCAGTTTTTTCATTACTTCATCAATTGCTAAATAAGAGGAGATTTAGATTCTACGTCAACACATTGACGGTTGCAAATAAATATCTCGTTCCTTGAAAAGCTGTGTGATTATCAAAAGAAAAATAACATTTCTCAAAACATCAATTAGTTCATGTCGCTATATGGCAAAAATTTATAATTTTAAACTTTATAACTTCGTCAGCTAGCATATATACAGATTTTCCTTTTGTTCTTCAGTATATAATATCACTCAGATCATCAACACCTGGAGGTAAAATTACCAAAACATCAGGAAGAAAACTGTAATATCCATACTTTATAATACTTCTTCTCTAGAATATTATTACTACAACTAAAATTAATATATTTATATGGTGGATTGTTAATTTTCAAGTATGAATGTGTATTAAATCTCTGATAAAAATATTATGTCTAGTATTATTTCTTATGCTGGTTTCCTTTGTTTTTTAGATAAACTTTCCAAAATAACAGTTGCAGTTTTTAAATTTAATCATCGACTTTTTTTTTGTTGATGAAATTTTTTGTAGTTAAATATTTGCTTATTTTGTAAAAAGGTTAGAAAAAAAACAATGACGTCAAATATCAATTTTCATGTATAGACAAAACATAAAACTTTAAATATACTAAATAACACCAATATATAAAAATTACTTACAAAAATATGCACAAAAAGTGGAACAGCATAAGACATTATAAAGTAATAGCAAAAACACATATTTATACTTTTTTTTAAATTATAACAACTACCCAACCAATATTAACATTTCTATTAATTATTATTATACTGTGTTAACTTCCAAATTAAGATCGCCAACTTATTGCCTATTAATTTAATCTGACTTATTAATTAGTGAACTCTCTGGCAAAGAGCCTTTTAAAGACTCCCCTAACGTTACAATTTTTACTTCTTTTTTTAAATTCACTTATATTTAAAACAACTTTTAGTATATTATAACTGGTCTATTGAAAAAATTAAAATTATTAATTGTGTAGGTAATTTGCACTTTTTTTAATAGACTCGATCACCATTAATTTTTGATGCGCAATGAGTTCAGACTAGACATTGCATTTACATCAAAATTATGTTGATAAACTTTCAATGATTCTTTTGACTATATTCCCATTTTGATAACTCTTGAAAATAACTTCTGCAGTTTTTAAGGAGAAAATATTACTAACGTACGCAAAACCTACCTACGAAAAACAACCGCCAAGCATCAATAAAGTTGAGTAAAGCAAAATATATGGAAATGGCTTTTCATATTCTTGACCTACACGAATAAAAGGTGAAGTAACAGGTACTTAAACAATGGTTAGAAGAGGGAACCAGAGTAATTTCAATCGGACCTGACCGAGAGACACACAAATGACGACAGCCTGTAGGAAGGTGTTTATAAACTGCGGTGATGTGCCAAAGGAGAATAGTTCTTCTTACATAGGTGTTACATTACACATAGAAAATATCATAGCAAAGATGGACTAGAAGGTGTTATCGTCTCTCAAAAAGTGTAAAAGTCAGAAAGAAAACGTTTAGAGAGAAGATAAATGAAGAAATGGAGACTATTATAGAAGAATACAAAAATATTAACAAATAGCTAAAAATTGAGTTCAAATAAATTGCAAAATTATAATTAAAGCACGTCTCCAAGAAATGATATGGCCTTTTCTATTAACTCTTGATCAGTAAGAAGAATGTTAATAAAGACAAATTTGAAGACAATACGTCCTAGGAAAGTTGTTCTATTGACATTCACTGCAACAATTTAATCAAAAATATACAAAAAAAAACAATAAAACATGATGGATGTAGTGTGATGGTATGGGGATGCTTTTTATGGTATGGCACAGTCCCTATTTATTGAATTAAAGAAAGGATGAATGCAGATGGGTACCTACATATTTTAGAGAATGTGGCGTTGCCTTTTGATAGGAAGGAAATTCCTTTTAAATGGATCTTCTAACAAGACAACGACCCAAAGCACATTCCACGAAAAGTAAAAAAAAAATATGACAACGAATTTAATGTTATGGTGTGGCTACCAAAATATGCACAATGTAAATTTTTTTAATAAATGTTTAGTTTTTTATAGTTTAGATGTTTTTCTTTAAGATTTCAACCTAAACAAACATTAAATACATCACACTTAAAATAAGTCAAATGTTCAAACCCTATAACCTTCAAATAGCCTAATTAAATCTCAGAGATAAAAGAGTCCCAGTGATCGAACGTAGACGCCGCTCTTCATGAGTCCAAATGTGAAGTGATAAAAATGAAACTGAAACTGGAAATCAAACGCATTGATGTGATATTTTTAATTGAAATTGATGTTTTTCATAACACACACACAAATATATATTTATATATATATACATATATATAACTTTATTTCATTTCTGGAAAACGGCTACAAAGCACCTTCAATTTTAGGAAACTTTTCAAGTAATTGCATTTAAAACACAACACATACTTTTATATAATAATATGTTGTGACGTTCGTATCAGAAAAGTTTGCGATATAAATAGATTAAGGAAGGATTTTTCGCTGCAACAAACAGCAAACAATTTTGTGAAAACAGTACTTCCCGCCGATTCACTCCCCAACTTTTAGGGCGAAGGAAAAATTATTTGTGTACTTTGAAATATAATATAAGAAGTTCGATTGTTCGACTACTTTGGTATAGCTTAAGCTGCGACGCGTATCGTGAGAACACGGGAAAGCTCTCTTCCGAGATAAATGGCTTTGTTGCTTCATATTATCTCTCCGCGTATGTATTGACTCGTAGATTGCTGCCTTTGTCACATTTTAGCTAATGGCGCCTCAAACTTGCGTTAAATATGTATTGTAGTCGCTTTGTCTTCTTTATGCTACATATTCTATATTTAGATGTTCTATATTGTTTTAGAAATCAATATTACATAAACTCCAATTTATATACTTTAAAATGTTTCCAACAGGTTAAATTATATTAATTATTGTAGATATGTTCGAAAAAAGTAACTTTTGCTTCCAACTTGAGAAGTTTATTGAGTTATAAAAACAAATAATATAATAATTCAAAAAAGTTATATTTTAAATGTATCGTGCCATCTGAATTGAATTCATAAAGCGTATCCCGTGTTTCTTTTAGGACATAAATTATTTATGCCGGTGGCGCTATATCCGCCCTGAAGCTGATCCTACGCAACTCAAGTTCGCATGCATAGATATACCAATTTTAGACGCTAGTACACAAAAAGCACTAGAATATTCGATATATTTTTGCTATAAGAGGAAGCTCGCATATTCCAGATGAATATTAATGACTAGGGTGATATAAATCCAAGGATTTTCTCTACTTCCCCAATATTAACATTGCATAACTAGAAGTTATAAAACTGTCAGTAAAGACATTACCTAAGCAAATGGTATTCTCTAACAGTTTAAAACTAATTTCATCGTACTTGCAATAATTTTCTTCTTTATGAGAATTTAACATGCAAAATTCTTGTTTTATTTAACTGTGCTTAGATTAAACATTGTTATGAAATTTCTCTTTTAGGATTTTTCACTTAGACTCGAGTGGTAAGAGCGCAAATAGTTATGAAGCGATGCTCTGCATTTAAAAGCTCAATTTGTTATATATTTCAAGACACAGATACTGCAAACGATATTTAACAAGCGGGAAACCACAACAGTGAAGAGAATTTAATCAATCTATTTCCCTGAATTTCAACCAAATCATTAGCATATTTTTATTGTTTTCAGGGGTGGTTTTATATCGGGCTGATAAATATTCAGAAGTACTAAAACGCTTGACAAACTGTCGAGAAAATTGCCGAGAAGAAACGATCCGGAAAATAAAGCGTTTTTGGGTTTAGATGTATTAATTATAAAGTAAACCTTTTGTTTTATTGGGATTCATCTAATTTGCATTACACATGTTAATTAAATGCCTAAAGGTTACGCAGTCAGAACAAAGTTTGTTTTAAAATAAATTTTATTTTAAAGCGGTTCAATTATAAATAAAACATATTTTGTTTAAAATAAAACATTTAAATCTGAATTCAAAATATAGTCTTTAAATTAACTTAATTAGTTTTCGTCTTTTAATGCAAATTTTAAAATAAAAGTTGGATTTTGCCTCTAGTGTTCACCTACGATCTCGCAATTATACATAGGTGTAAATATAACTTGGTTGGAAAGAGTAATTCTAGATAGAGCGACCGCCCCTGAATGTGCCTAATTAAGTGGAGAGTTGACGGCACTGCCGGTGGAGGCGCTGTAATACTAATTACCCTACTATAATACCCCCGGGCGTTGTTAATGAAAATATACTTCACAGTGAGCGCTGAAAAACTCAATGACGGTTCATAAACGCCACCGGGTTGCCCCCACGATGCCTCATTCTCTCTCTGGAGTGCTTTAGATTGACGTGTAGAGAAAGATGGAATGTACCATCGTAAAGGGTAAATTCTTTTCGACTATTTTAATAGCAGGTTTATGAGGAGTCTTATATGAATTTGCTGTGCCTATGTTTATAAATAATATTTCCAGGGGCACGAAATATTTATTGAGGTCGCTAATATTTATGATCCTGTTGGCGCAATGTACAAGATACATTAACTTAATTGTGCTTTATAAGGGGCTCAGATTTTTGTTTGCTTTTAAACTCTAGGTCAATTCAACAATATTATTTTTGAACGTGTTAATTTAATATTGTGATTTTGTTTCACTTTAGCATTTGTGCTTTGCCGATAAATTACTTAATTGAATATTGTACATTCGGGCATTGTAACGGCAATATCTTGCAGCTGAATTTTAGAGGATTAAGAAATACATTAAATTATCTTAAAATTAATAAAAAAATTAACTTACTTATATTGTTGCTAGTGTTATATGTAATTTTTAAACTTCATATTTAAATCAATCATTTTCTTTCATCGATAACATTACCCTTTGCCTTCCAATGATGAGTTTACAAAAGCAATTAATTTGCTCGAAAAGAAAATCATAACTCGTTTTCTCGTAGGAAATTGGAGGGACAAAACTTTAATCTACTTTTGTCAATCTTTTGCCAAAGTTTACAAATGAAACTGTCTCCCCCAGAAATATTGTTGTAATCTAACATGGAGTTGGGAATTATCTCCAGCAATATATACAAAACATAATAAGTGTTTTTCGATTCAGAAGAGCATCTAATTCCAAGCACAGCTTATCTAAATAAGAATAGTAATTGGCGGGGCATGGCGCGGTCTCCAAGATTGTACGATAAAGCCGAGTCGCGGGGTGGAAACGAAACCGCAAAGATAAGAGCTGACATGACTATATTAGGTCTACGAGAATTCGATTTAAATTTCTGTGCAACCCCTGTCTGTTTGAAACAAAGTACAACTAGATGCTTTAGGGCAAATTTGTGTTAACTTCATTATTGGTTGAATATGTACGCCATTTTAGGTAAAGTATTTAACTGACTGTCGGAAACATGTAATTACACTTAAAAATCTTTTCTGAACTGAAAACGAAGACATTCGGGAAAAATTCGAAACAATTTGGAAGTAATTGCGTAAAATAGGGAAACATTATTTTACGCAATCGCTTCCAAATTTTTTCCAATTTTTCTCGAGTATCTTCGTTTTCCGTGCTCTACATTTTTTGCTGCAGTTATAACTTAAGTACATATCATCCGATCGATTTGATTATTTTTGCAGCTTTTTTGTGTTTCTCCATTTCATAAACTAGCATAACTGTTGTTATGCCTATTAACATGTGTTTAGCTCACCTAATAGCATATATGCTTGAGGCCATGTGTAAGTAAAAACTATTACATATAAATATAACTTACTTGCAATAGTGATGAGTATCATAATTTCTATTAAAACCTAAAATCAAATTACAGTAAACAATTCAATAGTGTCAGAATCAACAATATTCATAAGAAAAATAGTTTGAAATCAATATTTATATATATATATATATATATATCATTTACTAGTAAAATTAAATAATAAAAACTGTATACAATTTGTTCAGATCTATGAACAGCTTACCAAAGGTATGATGACGAAAAAAACTTCGCCCCTGCATATGCCACAAAATATCCATCCACATACCAGAATAGAGAAAAAAAAATTGTGAACATATTCTCTTTGAAAACTGACACTTATGCGTTTAAAAAAACTAATTGATTCGTTTCTGAATTCAAACCATGTTCTTCAGGCATAGTAAAAAAATAACGTTTGAAAACAAAAGACTTGTGTTTTAGTGTAGTTAAAGTAAATTTATGCACCAAGTTTAGACTATGAAATTCGTAATGAAACTTAATGTGTTAAAAGAGCCACCTTATATGTACACATATAAGGTGGCTTTTTCAACACAGCGACACTCTGAACAAATCAAGTCACATGGAAGACCCAACGTTGAACCATATTAAGGCATTTGGCACCCAGTAGAGTTTGATAACAACGCTTTAAAAACACTTGTGGAAACTAATCCTAAACCAAGTATCCAGGAAATAGCAAATACCCTTCAGGCTACTTGGTCAACAATTCAAAGACATCTTCAAGAAATCAGGAAGGTTTACAGGCAGGGTATATGGGTTCCACACCTATCGTCGGAGATGAAGAAAGATCAACGGCGTACAATTTCCACATTTCTTTTATGAAAACAAAGAAGTTTTTACAATAACAACAAGCATTCTATTAAATGGCTTTTTTTCAGATAAAAAGTCGTAACCACTCCCATCCCTCACTTCAAAGAAATTATTATTGTGCGTTTGGTGCTTCTGTGGTAGCATACTTCATTTTGCACTAATGAAACCAGGAGAAACAGTTATGGCTGAATTGTATTATCAACAATTACGTAGCTTACACAACCAATTGTTTTTTAAATGGCCAAATTTGGTCAACAAAAAAGGAATAATATTACAACATGATAAGACCAGGTCTTATGCAGCAAGATTAACCCAAGAAAAAATAAGGCGGCTAAACTGGGACATTTTTCATCGAAAGATACTGAATTTTGTGAACAGGGAAACTAACAACAAGATGACAAAAGGACCTAGATAACGATGGATATGATATAATCGTTTAAAAATAAAAATAAATGTGGTTAAATTCTTTTCTTTGCCACATCAATAATTGATTACTTATGAATACCCCTAATGTTTATTAATACAAATCGTAAAATTTTTAAATAGTAATGTCATATTTATTCGATGGTTTAGCATAGACTTTGTAATAATTACATTACAAATTGTATTTGTAAGTTATGCTGTGCTGCAGAAATCTTTTTTATATGACGTTTAGCATATTAATTTACAGAATATCCATATCTTTTTGAATCGTGCCGTAATTGATTTCATGTTCGTTGAGTGTTCTTGATGCGTAAGAAATAGGAGCTTAAATAAGCGTGTCAGGATTGCGCGTACAGATCATCTAATGGATTATTTAAAAATTTAGGGAAGACTCTGAGGGTGAAGAAATCTCAAAGGTTTAGATTTGCCCTGTCTTAGTTTGCAAAGTTCAATGATCACTGTCGCGCTTTTATATCAGCCCAACTTGAGACATTCTAAGAGTTATTAATATTTAGAAAAATCTTTTTCATTGTCCGTTTTTTGCTTGGAAATTATTTACAGATATTGTCAATTCTGATGCCATTTGGTTTTCAGCCCATTCGTATTTCCTTGGCGGCTCCTCAATTAATTTTTCAAACCATGTCACGTTAACAGTGAAGAAACATTGTGATTATTGTTACTCTAAAGCGGAAGACCTTTATTCAAAAAGCCATTTTACATTTTTAATGTATTTTTGATTATTTATTTCAAAGGTTTTGAGGTGAGTATGTTGGCATATCGGTTGGCTCATGTCATGAAATTTTATCCGGTATTTTGGGAATTAAACGTGTGGCATGAGCATCGCTCAAGAATTGTTGAATGACGTCAATTACGATCCAAATTTGCTCAAAAGGGTTACAACTGATTTCGTATGGTTATGACCATAACCAAACCAAACATTCCAATGAAAGCTGCCTGAAGAGCTTAGTCCGAAAAAAGTACGATAAGTCCACCAACACCAGAAGGTCGTATGGTCAATTAGGAATATTATCTTGAAGTTATGCGCAGTTTGCGTGAAGCAATACAAAACGCCGTAATTATGCGTCAGACACCGGACTAGCCTCCCACCGCTTCGGCTCTTCTCTATTTCCAAAATTGAAAACATGCATGAAAGGACGGAGCTTGCCACACCACAGAGTATTGTTATAACTAAAAATATTGTTGCTTATATAAAACTCAATGTATTACGTAACCATTGCCCAAATTACGTTTGTGACAAATCTTCTATGCAAGTTCCGTAGTAGCTTTAAAATATTTTTAAAATTTTTTTGCGATATAGGTACTTATTTAGTTATTTATTGTGTTGAAGCAATATTTGAACAAGACCTCTTTAATCTAGAGGCCTTTATGCCTCTACTCCACGACTAAGCAGCGTCATCGGTAAAAGCGTGAGTAATTAATTCTTTCAATAACTAATTACTTCTTTGTTATTCACTTTAGTTTCGAAGTTTTTTGTGGTGCCTTCTCGTTGTGCAATTAAGAGTTTTAGAAGCAATATATCTAAGGACAAATACACGTCCATGTAAATGCTTCCTTAGGATCCATTAAAAAAAACCGTGGGAAGAATTCTCTCTCATTCTTCTTAAAATCCATACTATAATTACCATATATTTATCTTTACTGGTCAAGTGTAGATTATTAAAAATAATTGGATCAATAAAAATGACAAAATATTAAGGTTGTCTATGATAAAGAAATTGATTGTATAAAAAAATATTAAGAAGACTTGTATTTAGAAGAAGAGAGTTCTGTTTTTAAATTGGCCTTTTGTTTATCACAAAAATTTATTTACTCTGCATCCTTAGAAAGACAAAACGTATTTATAACAACATACAAATGTAAAAAATGCAAAAGAAAATTCTGCTAGACAAACTAGGTGAGTTATGGATATGCTGTTAAAAACTCGCCCAGGCTATAAATTGATTTTTTAAGTAATTAATGTTTCAATTAATATACGTTGCGGGTAAAATCAGAAAAAAAGTATAACAAGTAAGTGTGTACATAAATATTACAGGTCTCTGTACGCCTCCTACCATAGAGTGTCGTGATTGCTTCCTTTTGCAAGATAAGCGTTTTCGAAAAGTGACTCGCCGGACCCCAAATAAATTCTCCATAGGTCGCAACGGAGTGGAATAGAAGGTAATACGTAGCCATGGCCCAGCTACAAACAGCCACTTTCCCTATTCAACAAGTTGCTATTGGAAGTTTAGGTATAATTGCTTTAACATGTTCCACCCAAACGATTGTAGGACCCAAAGTCACTCACAGAAACTTTATGGAAGTATTTTCAAGGGATTTCGCAAGTAATTCTATATTTTGCATTTTTTTAAGGGTTTACGACTAATAAGTTTATGTACTAATCGGTAATCTTTAAGACTTCCGCACGGCTTCCAGTTCCTCCTCTGTCACGTCTACTCAAAAAAACGAGGTGTCATGAGCAGAGAGCAGGCAAGTTTCTTTGTTTGGTAGAGGAAATCATAGATGAAGATGACAAACAAAACAATGCCAAGAATTGATCAGTGAAAAACTCCCGATTTCATTTTTGTATTTGTTATATTTTTTCCTTTTTTTTGTTTAAATTACTTTCTACAGTAGTAGCTGCTGACGTTATAATTTTTAATACTAATATTTTTCAGTGCATCTTCTGCCAGCCAGTGTTCGGGTGTACAAGCCACGTCGACATTATTCTCCTTCAAAATCACACACACACAAAAGTTTTGTTCAATATTGACTGTATATTTAAATGTAGTATAATAAAAGTGCTATTTTGTTTCTTTTCGTTGACCTCGAAAAAAAAACTTATATTTTATATAGATAGATGGTTTACATGTTACTGAAAAATTCACCAGATATATTGCTATAATACAATTTATTTCGTTGGTATCCTATTTAGTAAAAAATCTTAAATTTTCTTATATTCTGTTGAGAAAATTTCAAAATGATCCTTTAGAAGGTCACATGAGAGCCTATCGACGGTTAAGGGGATGCAATTTAATTATGACATGGCAAGAAATTTTGGAGTCGCAAAACAAATTAAAAATAGAGAGTCTCATTAATTTAAAATGTTTGATGAAAATAAAGGCCAACAAGTGACGAATTGGCTAATAATGTGTCACATTCTGACAATGAATTATGTTGTTTGATATATATCGCTGGGTATATTTCACATAAATTGCTGCAAAACATTCAGGCCTAAATGCTATAAAACATAAATCGTGGTGGTCTAAAATACCCCTCTGAACTTCTCAACATTGATTATAAAATTTTAGAAACTCCTGAAGTATTTTTTTTAAATATCTAATTATGTAATACCGTACAGGGTTGATTGTTATTCATTTTATATAATAATTAACAACTTTTCTAAATGTTGTAAAATAACTACGATCATCACCAAAATTAAAGGAAGACAATCGAAAAAAAAATAGAGTCTTCTTTCACTGTTAAGAAATAAATTTTAAGATAATTAAAAAAAATTGTAATTTTGTTGGATAAGAATGGTAATTAATAAGTGAACTTCAAATAAAAATAAATTATAGCAAAGAAAACTATGGTCTTTTGTAGATGGAGTGACAAAGTATATAACAGGGAAATTGACACTGACTTACTTTTGACGTTAAAGAGGTACGTTTTACAAAAAAGTTGAAAGAAAAAATGGTGGTCCAAATTACATAAAATATAACAAAAATATTAAGAAATAATGGGTACTGCTTTTTTTGGAATTCTTTTAAAAACCGAAAGAATAAAGTTCTACTTACTGCAAAGATGTTTCTCTTCAAAAACTAATATAGTGCCTACGATTCATGTTAAACGCTTACGTACAAAATTTCAACTCGATATTCCAAATAGTTTGTCTGCTATAGTGGACACAGATCTACATATACGTAGTGCAATCAGTAAATTCCGGGACTGGCCCCGTAAATGGAAATAAAATTACCGATTTAAATTTGGCCACCATCTACTTTAATGTAGATCGCTTAGACAGGTATGCACCGATCACGGTGTCACTGCCATTTTTGGATGCCTTCGAGAAATCTTATTCTGGAAGCGTTCCTCACCATGCCAAAACGACTACTCTTTAGTTCATATTTGGAAGTTGAAGTCGTAAGGGGTCAGAGATGGTGAAAAGGGGGATGAGGAAGTACGTCTATGTTGTAACGAGTACGAGTTGCGAGAGCTCTGTGGGCTGGTGAGTTTTCGTCTTGGAGCTTCCATTTTTTCCCTTATCGCAGATGTGGTCCTTCCTCCTCAGACGTCTCAACTCACTATTTGACCCGTAAGAACAAATTAAGGATGCACAATATCGCGAATGTCAAAAAAACACGGCATATGCAGTCCCAGAGCTTACTCATCGCATCTCGTATGTTATTTATATATATATTTACGAAAATCAAATTAAAAAAAGTACTTTTCTTAATCTCATCAATACAAACGAAAATAATGAAGCACTGATAAAATTTATATTAACATGATTGGCAAGCTCGCCAATGTTTACAAAGAAACACATCATGATCAAGATTTTGGGTAGAGGAATTTCCAAAAGATGTGATTCTCTCTTACTGGAGGCGACCACCTGAAACTCTACGCGATAGGAATTCAAATCTCTGCCGAAATGAACAAATCTGTCATCAACTGTATTCCGATTGGTTATATCCCTTGTTATGAACTAAGGATACGCCAAAATACAACAGTCTATTCAAGCTGCTAAACAAAAAAGTTAGCTGAACAGCAAAGAAGTCTCCTCAAAGACCTCACACAAGACTGTAAGCGTCACTTAGTGGTAATAAAAGACAACAGGATAAGCTAAAACACTGGAATGACTAACCACCTAAGAACAATGAAATCGCGTTGGTGGGGCTGAGGAATGAGGTGATATATGCAATACCACATCTAAAATAAAGAAATAAATGAAATATTGCAAAACAGCGATCCCATAAAAAAAATTAATTCACACATTGAACCAGTCAGAAAAAACTTTTCACCGCTTGTGTCTGAATCTGCAACTCCTTATCCGCATGCAGCGCTGCTACATCTGTGAGGACCTCTTGTATGGTGTCACTTATCCCTTTAATAAATCACAAGAAGGAGGAGAATATAATTCTACCTTTGAAATATACATTCAATTTGATTATTGGATTAGAAAAAGTGGTAGTAGAGATACTTAAGAATTACAGTCTAATTTCCCTAATAGAAAATATAGAAAATAAAGAAACAATAAATATTCTCAAAAATTCACATTTATTTCTTCCTATTGTTTTTATAGGCATTGCTGAAACGAAGGCGTACGCGTTACGTCGTACTCGTTAAAATATTGGGTTGTTTCAAAAGTTTTGTCCATTTTAGTTTAAAATAGACTCATAAAAACGGACAATACTTTTGAAACAATCTATAAATAGATTATTTGATTTTAAAATCAAAAGAAATATTTAAAAAATTCGAACAAATCAAGAAAAATACATTATTTTACTTAATTTAATATGCCAATTGAAGTAGAACTTGTAACATATTTTATATTGGCTAAAGAATATTCTTGCGCCTCATTAAAGTTCTCTAAAATAATATTATACAACTTAAACGCGCCTACGCAACAAAAAAGGCCAAGTTCCGGATTAAATGGATTAAACGGAAATTAATAATACTGTAATTAAATTTGTTGGAAATTATCTAAGCCAAAATCAAATTTGCAACGAAAACAAAGAGCGATCTGAAATTTATAGCGTATTCAGACGCTACGTTATTTGTCTTGTTTGCTAATTTAACAGATTTACATTCCGGTTCGTATCAATTTAGACTAGTCTCGGTTTGCCTAATGAAAACTATACAAAGTCAACATGGAACTCGTTTTGAACAAGTTTTGCTGAAGGTCTAAGAAATACATCTCCCGCAGCTTCATTTAATTCCCTGATATTTCAGGCACGCTCGTTTTAATTACTGTTGTGTATATTGGGGATGAAACTTCATAAAATAAACATTAATGGCGCTAGTATTGTTGTGAAAATTGAAAAACTCCCGACGAGTTTTTCTGATTCATTTGCCTCGAATCCACTTCTTTTTTGTCATACCTTTTTAAATATTTTCAGCAAAAAGAATTTCACGGTGTCATAGACATTTTTGAATACAAACAAGAAAAACTAGCTTTACTTAACTACAAGAGTTCTATTATCTTCAGAATGTTTCAAACATTAAGAAAAAATAAAAAATTACACATCCCATTTATAACAAAAAAAAAATTGTCAAGGTGCTTACAGCATATTGAGGTGTAGTCACCAACTTTCTTTTGCGATCTTTTTTCAAAAAACAGTTTGAAAAAAAAATTTCAGACAAAAGTTACATAAAATCTAAAAGTTAAAGAAATTACCCATTTTATTTGAACTTATTCACCTGCTTTATATTAAAGGCTAATTAGTGCTCATCATAAATATTAGAAGTTTAAATTTAAGATTTTAACTCGATATTTCTTTACTTACATTTCTTTGTGTAAGTGAGTAAAAGCAGATTTTAAAGTGAGATCATTATAACATTCCACTTATCAAATTGAAAACCAATGAAAACTACTTATTAAATCGGTGTTAACAATATCTACTACAAAAACATTCATTTAAAATTATTGCATATCTCTTTTACGCTCTATATATCTTCATCTCTTTACATAATAAAATCGTACGTCAGGGAGGATATACAACCCAGTTCGGAGAGTGATTTGGTTTTGACAGCTCCAATTTCTACAAAAATTATATAAATTGCGTATGTTGGGCCGAAAAGATGCTCTCTTGAAATATGCTTTTACATTATATATATATTTTTTTTGGAACCGGCCTCAGAAAAAAATGCAATAATATATCAAGATAAAATATACTGCTATAAGATTTCATATATATTTTTATGTTTTCGGAAAGAAATAAATCTACATAATAAATAAAATATAAATCTATAGGTTAGTTGGTCACAACTCACTGCCTCTAAATGCATTGTTTTATACATATCGACCATGTTTTACTAGTTATGTTATACTGATAAGAGTTTCAACTTTTATTTCCAAACAAAATTGTCCATAAATTTTTATTGTTATTTAATTTGATGGGTTATGGATGCCTTATATAGGTTCGCAGGTTTATAAGCAAAGTTATTAATATCATTTATGCATCAGTAAGAGGCTACTTTTCATTGTTATGTTTTCCGAAAACTGTTTTTACGTTTAGGAAATATTGCCTGAAAACACTGAAAATCAATATAATATTCCGCATAAAACATTTTATTTGCGGATTTGGTTTTATTTTTCAATATGTTAACGTAGTTTTAATTGAAAATATGAACTCCAAAAACATTTTTATGTTGGCAATTTTATTCTCATTTAAGACCAAATAAAATTACAATTAATAGTCTCCTTTTAAATGACTAAGACTACTATCTAGCAACATTCTATGTAAGTAAATTCGAAAATATAAAAACTAAAATAAGCCATTGTAGAAGTTGAAACATTTGTGGAAATGCTTTTCTTAAGATTAAAACTGCAACAAAATAATAGAGAATTAACTTAATAAATTCTAAACGAGCTAATTCTCGAAAAAAACTATAGAGTTAATTAAGATTACTGTAATTAGCTAATTGTCCTGGAACAAAAAATCAATCAGATCTATAAGATTTGAAGCCATTTGCTTTATTCTTTGGATTTGCTATATGCAATTAATTTAATTTAAATCAAATTAAATCATAAATGAACTATTCTGTAGGCTCGGTTTTAAAATTAATTTCTTTGAATCTATAAGATTTAAGAACATATAATTTACAAGGTTGTTGAAAATATAAATAGTTTTATAAATGTTAATACATATTTGTTTTTACATTTAAAAGATTTCCTGGTAAAGAGACCTGTTGCTCTTTGCTTTGATTGGGTTTTTTGCTTATTCTTAATAATATAGGCGAATGAAACTTTACATGAAGAGATCACAGGCAGTAACTTACAGAATTGTGGACATTTGTTTATTGAAAAAAATGTTGAATGTGAACTTAGATTCCTAGTTTCAATAGAACCAAAAAATTGTGATCTCATTGTGTATTTAGATTACTTTTCTGCGATTTAAGTTATTAATTCGATGGTTTAAAAAGTTATACTTTCTTTCCAATTTGTCTCATAGTCATCCTCAGACACAACTATCGGATTTTAAGAACTGATGAATAAGTGACCCATGTATTTCCACGCACCTTATCTTTATTAGATTCTTTTACACTAGTTTTTAATTTTATGTTGTTTCGTAACTTCAACTAACATACAATAGTTTTCCGACATCGTCTCAATCTGCTTAACCCTAGACTAGTACTCCAGGGTCAATTTGACCCCGAGTCGTTTTAGTGCGTCGACTGTCTGTGCATCTTGCAATTTAGCAGTTTGTCGCGACGTGTAAATTTGTTTCAGTGTAAGAGAAGACAGTATAGCACACGGACGTTTGTTGGTTTAC